>JAEQML010068989.1:0-17830 GCA_016904865.1 Pissodes strobi | reverse complement strand
TCCGATACGTTATAATCAATTTTAATAGATTTGGTTAGTTTGGGTTAATCGTCGATTCAACTTTCGGTTAGTTTTACTTATTCTCAACATATTTTAGTCATTTAAAGCGGTTCCGATACGTTATAATAAATTTTAATGGACTTAGTTAGTTTGAGTTAGTCGTCCAATAAACTTTCGGTTAGTTTCACTTAGTCTCAACTTATTTGAGCCGGTTCCGACACGCTATAAACAATTTTATAGATTTGGTTAGTTTGGGTTAGTCGTCCAATCAACGATACGAAAATTTCGTAACGCGAGACGAAAACATAAACCATGTCGATGCGACCTTGAAAAATCACTCTCATGAAACCAAAGAAGTATAAGGATGGTAAAGGACTATCCTATGGTAAGGGAAACCACAAATGCCCAGGTTGAAATTAGCAACGTAAATCTTAATAGTTCTGAGTGTGTTAAGTTTCTTGGAGTGATTGCCGACCCTGCAGTGGAACCACCAAGTTAATGCAATTCTGTCTAGGATAAGCTCATCTTTGTATGTCATTAGGTACTTGAGGAACCAGATGGGCCTGAATAGCATTCTTATGTTTTATCATGCTTGTATCCAGTCTATAATATCTTACAGTATAATATTCTGGTATCGCACTTCCGTTCTTAATTCAGATAAAGTTTTTATTGCTCAAAAAAGGCCATCCGACTAATGCTGGGAATGGGGTACCATGAGACGTGTAGAGGTAAGTTTAAACAGCTGAATATTATGACTGTGCCATCTTTGTATATATTTAACACCGCCCAGTTCACCAAAAAAAAACCTGCAACTATTCATAAGAAATGGTGACTTGTATAGTGATATGATAACTCGTGGTAGAAATGAATTAAGCATTCCTGTCCACTACACCGCACTTTACGATAAGAGCCCACTTATTGGGTGCATTAAGGTGTATAATGTCCTACCTTCTAACCTGAGACATGAGCAGTGTAAAAGTAAATTTAAGACGCGTTTAAAAAGGTTTCTAATTGATAAGGAGTATTACTCCCTTCATGATTTCTTAAATGGTGCCTAGAGTCTAATTCCTCCTTTGTTTGAAATTACCGAAGTGATTGTGATTGTTTTGACTGTTGTACAAAAATGCGTGCGTAACTTTTTTTTTCTTTTTTGTAGTTTCCTTTCTATAGGTACTTATTAGATTATATGTTGTTTACAATAATTTATTTGACATTTCATGTAGTTTAGAATTAGATTAGTGTATGACTTTGTCGATGTTCATTTTATGAATTTTTTATGACAATAAACGTATTATTATTGCATGTTCGGATTCTTCGGAAAATTCTAAACATTTTTCATGTAGCATGTGCTATACCTAAGTCCAAGGGTTTTGGAGTTATTCTCTTTCAAAATTTGAAAATGAGATATTTCGGCACAAATCAAGACTTGCATTGATTCATGCACGCTGACTTCAAAATTTAACCCAACACTCAACACCGAGATTGGCCGCCCAGGAAAACTTGTAGTCAGCATGAGTGAAGCGCAAAAATTATTATTGTCAGTTTTATGTGTATTTTTACTAGTTTTCAAAAGACTTTTCGTTTTTTGATAACTAAATTACATTAGAATGCGGCTCACTGAGTAACAGCGCATAGAGGTTTTGATGATGATGGGCTACGGTGATAGAGTTAGAAGAGAGCAAGAAGTTTGTGAGTTATTGAATCAAAAATACCCCAATCGTCGGCCAATATCACAATCAACGGTAAGCAAAATTGAGCACAAATTTAGGCAATTCGGTCATGTAAGAGATGTCCCTAGTTGTGGTCGTCCTCAAATTGATGAAAATCAACAATTAGAAGTCTTACTGGAGTTACATGTACCATTCCTGCTGACCTGGACCAGACCGTGGAGACTGCAACCGCAGCATAACCTATCTTATAAATATATGTAATTTAGATATTTGTGTCATTCCATTGCTTGCATTCATATTGTTAGTCTTAATTTAAAAATAAATTGTTTTTAAAAAAGGATTTTATCGTCGGACACATTTAATTGGCGCAGTCGGTAGGATTGTGCGGTAGAGTGTCGAAAATTATCGAATCGCGCGGTAAAAGACATCTACGAGTGGTTTCTACCCTGTCAGTGCAATCCAAAAGAATCCCAACGATAAGACCCAGCGACATCGACTTGAGGGTGCAACAGTGGAATCAGAAGAGGAAGGACGAAGACGTCGATCCCAATACGTGGACCTTCGTAAGAGCTTTATTCCTTTTTACCCTATATTGATCCTTTTATTTACGGTTTCGTATTTGAATTTTATTGATGGATATTGATTCTATATATTAATAATTGCACTTTTCAAATAACTAAAAATCAGTGTTCTGCAAACTTAAACGAAATAGCGTAGCAATTAGAAATAACTAAAAATCAGTTATTTCGCTAGTTAGTAAGTTTAAATAAGTTTTATTTATAACTAATGCATGTTATAAGATATTTTCATTTAATTACGTATGTCTATTAAGGATAACGTCGAAATAGATGAGTTACTACAGAAACTAAGTCAAATTAATATAAGCATTGAAGATAAACAAATAAATATAGCATCTAATATGGAAGGAACAGCCGCAGGCTCACAACCCAAAATTAATTGGGACCTTTTTTAAATCTAGGTTAGAAATAATCAAGCCATTCGATGGGAATAGTGATACTCTAAATAAATTTATCAAGCGATGCGAAAGTCTAATTAATAGCTATTCAATGTTCAAAGATAGGGAGCTAGACGCGCATATTTTCGAATCAATTCAAGAAAAATTAGTAGGCAAAGCCGAAGTTTTGGTAGGCAATAGAGTCGACTTAAATGATTGGACAAGTTTAAAAAATGCTTTAATTGAATGTTTTTCTGACAGAAGAGATCTAGATTGCCTTGTTCAAGAACTCACAAGAACTACGCCTTATAAAGGCGAACACCTTCTAAATTTTGGCAGTATATTACAACTTTTACATAGTAGTGTAGCGCAATGTATTAGTAACGATCCTAATTCGCCCCCACAACAAAAGTTGTGTGAAATTAAACATTACGATAAAACTGCTTTAAATACTTTTATAGCTGGTTGCACAGGTACATTGAAAAATAACATGTATTTAAGAAAACCTAGTTGTTTAGAAGACGCAATGGCGTGTGCAAACGAATTTGAAAATTTTGCAAGATTGTATGGTAATGTTAATGATGTAAATAAACCTTATAGAGCCTTAACCTCTCAAAAACCATCAAATAATCATAATAACTTCCAGAACAATTACACAAATAATTCACAACATCCTAACTATTTTAACACACACCAGCCGCAAAACTATTCAAATTTTACACCAAGACCCCAATGGTCAACACAACAAAGCTTTACACCAAGGCCCCAATGGTCAATACAACAAAACTTCACACCAAGACCCCAATGGGGATCTCAACCAATTAATATCCAACCCAGGAATTTACCGCCAAGGAAATTCCTCACCAATCAAGAAGTTTTTAGAAAACCTCAAAACGTTTTCCGTCCTAATCAAACGCCCATAAATCAATTGCCAAAACCTACCCCAATGTCTACGACATCTCGTATTCCTTTTATGCAGAGTCATAGACAAAACTTTCAAAATCAAGGTTCAAGGCCTAATCCCATATTTGAAGAATTGTATTCTCAAGAATACCCAAACGAAGATTTTCCGCAGGAATCCCCTCAAGAAAATCTCCCAGAGCTAGATAATTACCCCCAATTCTACGATGCTTCCAATGCCAGCAATGACGACCAGGCCTATTTCGCAAATAGTCAAATTTCCCAGGAAATTGAAAATTTTCCCGATCCAGGGCCGCCAGATCAACAGATCTAGTAGAGATTAATATCTCATCAAATAATACCCTCCCTTATGTCAAAATAAAATCATTCGACCTAAAACTTTTGATAGATATACTGGTAGCAGTATATCTATTTTAAATCCATCTTTCGCTGAAAGATATTTCCCTAACCATGTATACCAAACCACAAACACAATAAAAACAGCTGTAGGCAGTCAACAAACACAATTTCAGGCCACTATTCCCGCATTTTTAGAATACGGAATTAAATATGAAATTGATTTTATTCTGTTTGATTTTCATGATTATTTCGACGGAGTAATAGGACTCCTTGATTTAATTAATATGAATTTAAATATCGATCTAATTAATAAAAAAACTTCAAATCGTCGTCAAATGTATAGCAATTCCCTTTGAATATAGGTCACCTGCTGACATCAAATTTTCATTCTCAGTTAATCCTCACGAAAAACTAATTAAGAATATACCAGTCAGCATATTCGAAGGCGATATATTAATAAACGAAGTGAAAATTAACGGTCTTATAATCCCACATTGCTTGTCTTATTCTAAGAATGGATTCGCTGCAGTGGAAATGCAAAACCATACCGATAAGATAATAAACGTTACGTTGAATCAGCCGATATCTGTAGACTCATTTAAAGATGAGCTATATGAAATGTATACGTTTGAATCAAGGAATAATGAGAACGAAAATTACGCATACAAGGCGAAACGAGAAACTAGTATACAAGACTTAATACGTACCGAGCACATGAACACCGAGGAAAAAAGATCGATATCAAATTTATGTCTAGACTTCTCGGGTATATTCTTTAAGCCAGGAGATAAATTGAGTTTTATCTCTAAAGTAAAACATAGTATTAAAACCTCCGACGAAACCCCGGTACACACGAAATCCTACAGATACCCGTATGTGCATAAAGATGAAGTCAGACGACAAGTAAACGAAATGTTAGAAAAAGAAATCATTCGTCCGTCAGCTAGCCCATGGAGTTCACCCATATGGATTGTCCGGAAAAAGCTAGATGCTTCCAACAAACCTAAATGGCGTCTAGTAGTAGACTTTAGGAACATAAATCAAAAAACAATTGACGACCGGTACCCTATTCCTAATATAAATGAAATATTGGACAAACTAGGCAGAGCAAACTATTTCTCTACGTTGGATTTTCCACCAGATAGAAATGTCGGAAAATTCTATAGAAAAAGCGGCGTTTACAGTGGAAAACGGCCACTACGAATTTTTACGCATGCCTTTTGGCTTAAAAAACGCTCCATCTACCTTTCAAAGAGTTATGGACGAAGTGCTGAAAGATTTGCAGAATAAAATATGCCTAGTTTACATGGATGACATCATAATATTCAGTACAGGACTGCAAGAACATATTCAAAACCTAAGGCTAGTATTCTCAAAATTACGAGAAGCACGATTAAAAATCCAACTCGGCAAAAGTGAATTCCTTAGAAAAGAAGTGGAATTCCTAGGACATGTCGTAACTACAGAAGGGATAAAACCGAACCCGAAAAAGATCGCAGCTATACAGGAATTTCCCATACCTAAAACACAAAGAGAAATTAAATCATTTCTCGGATTGTTAGGTTGCTACAGGAAATTTATACAAAACTTTGCAAAAATCACGAAACCCATGACCCAATGTTTAAAGAAAAATGAAAAAGTCGTGCATACTAAAGAATTTTTGGATTGTTTCGAAACTTGTTATTTTAACATCAGAACCTGTATTGTGCTATCCCGATTTTACTAAATCATTCGAATTAAATACTGATGCCTCCAACTACGCTATCGGAGCGATATTGTCACAAAATGGTCACCCTATTTGTTATGCATCACGCACTCTCAACCCAGCCGAAATAAATTACTCAACTATCGAAAAAGAGTTACTAGCAATAGTCTGGGGCGTAAAATATTACAGACCATATTTGTTTGGACACAAATTTACAATATTAACAGATCATAAACCATTACAATGGGTTTATTCACTTCGCGAACCAAACAGCAGGCTTGTCAGATGGCGTCTCAGATTGGAAGAATTCGACTACTTTATAAAGTATAAAAAGGGCAAAACAAATCAAGCTGCAGATGCCCTATCACGAGACCCCATAGACAATGACCACTACACTATAGAAACATCATCTGTATGTAACAATCCTGGCGACGTAGACGAGGTCATCGAAAAATATTGTGAAAATCCCGACGAACTTCCTGACTTGGATCAAAAAATACTTGACGACATTTTGGGACACAAAAGACAAAAAGTCATTATTTCAAATATCCAAATTAAACCTCCAAGCTCAGAAAGAGAAATGTCGCAACCAAACGCCCAAAATGAGGATTCAGACGACCTAGAAACGATCCACTCGTCACACGAAAACCCAATTTTCTGTATACCAATCAGCGAACGTATCCTGAATGTATATAAAAATCAAATTATTTTGACACAAGGCGATATCGATCAAATTAAATGTCATTTCGAAAAAACTTTCGAAAATACACGTATTTTTGTTACCTTGCCCAAAAATTATCCAACACCATGTATCATAAAACTCTTAAAAGAACTTATTGATCCTAAACGGCTATATGCTCTATATTTTAGGAATAGCCCTCTAGCTCAAACGTTTACGACAACCCTACAGAGTCTTTTCACTAATACATGCTTTAAATTTGTACAATGCTCTAAAATGCTAGCAGACATCGAATTAGCAGACGAACAAAGAGAAAAATTGGATATGTACCATGTCACAAAAACTTGTCATAGAGGCATAAACCAAATGCAACTAGCACTAGGCGCAAGATATTATTGGCCAAAAATGAATATGGACATAGAACAATATGTAAACTCTTGTGAAACATGCCAGAAGAATAAATATGACCGAGATCCCCCTGCAGTTAAATTCAATCTAACCCCTACAACTTCTCGACCCTTCGAACAATTACATGTAGATACTTTCAAGATCGAGAACGAAACATTTTTGACTATAATTGATGCATTTTCTAGATACGGTCAAGCATATAGATTAAGTAGCCTAACGGGACCCGCTGTGATCGAAAATGTACTTAATTTTATCACTCACCACGGACTACCCCTAAAAGTTACCACGGACCGAGGGACTGAGTTTAAGAATAAAAACTTGGAAGATTTCTGTAAAATACACAAAATTGAACTACACTATACAACAGCAAAGAATAGCAATTCAAACTCTCCTGTAGAAAGGTTCCATTCTACGCTGATCGAACACTACAGATGTCTGAAAATGGAAAATAAGCAGTATTGCCCCGAGCAACTAATGAAACGCGCTCTTCTAGGATACAACAATTCCATCCATAGCGTAACGAAGTTTACCCCTTTTGAAATTATTAAAGGTCATATTAACACAAATGACCCCTTCGAACTTAGTGACCATGTAATTATATCAGACTATATTCAAAATCACAAAGAAGCCTCTGATACAATTTACGAAAAAATAAGAGAAAGCCACTGTTGGGGAAACACCCCAACACGTGTAGAAACTATCGTTTTTCACCGTATAGTTCGGTGAGAACACCCTGTGTGTATGTAGAATGAATGAGTCATAATTAAACACAAAATAGATTTATTTCGCCCCGGGTACAACCCAATTTGTACATTTAAATCAGCAAATGTCAAGTTCTCAAAACCCCTTAGTCCAACCCTAGACGGACGATCCCTTAATTCTATCCTGTAAACCAAGTACTGTCAGTGTAATATATTACAATTCAGCAACTCTTCACTCGTAAAGGAAAACGTTCTTAATCGTTTTCAATTCAATGTATTTTTGTCTCCGTCAGCCTTGTGAACAATCAGTCTGTCAAATAAAGAAAGAAAACAGCTTCTACCCTTGTAATCTCAAATGAATTCGATATGTGTTACCGCCCACTTTTATTATGTGGTTTTGCCGCTAGGCGACTAGCTGAAGGAAGAAATAAGAAATTAATCAAGTCAGTGCGTAGCAAACACTCATTCGCGTAGGATCTGTCTAGTCACAGCTCTCCTAGTTTCCGCGCCAAAAATATCTAGCCATGTCCTAGCTCTGTTTGAGGCAATTAATTAGTTTAAAAGTGTCTTACATCCACTAAAATGTACTAGATCAGTCCAGCTGCTCTCTAGCCTCACAGTTCAGTTAAGACGTTCGCTTGAATAGCAGTAAAACGTGCTGTTCTCCGCTGGCCAAAGGTCAAATTCCTTTTTGGGCCAATTTTTCTCCTTTTGTATGCACAAATATTAGCGAATATTTAGTGCACCTCAGTTATCTTTGTCCAAGGTTGGACAAAGACCTTCTTTTGGGCGATTATCCCAAGATTTCAAGGCAAGAAAAGACGTAGCGTCTCTTTCCCCCTTTTGTTGAAGAGAATACATAAAATGGCGGCACCGAATTGATAACTCAAGTGGTCCCTGTACTGTACTAGTTAATTCAAGGATTCAAAGTGGAATCCCTAGCTGATTAGAGTGAAGTAAAGCATTGGAGATTAAGGTATTCTGTACGAAAGAAAGGTGCTAGATTGAAAGCATAAAAGTTCAGTTAATTGAAAGTCAGAAAGGACAAAAATATTTCAGTTTAAAATTGCATAAACAAGACTGTTTTAGTCTTTAGTTTTAATAATTAAGAAACCTTTTGTAATATTAGTTTTATACTTGAACGAATAATGAATGATTGAAAGTTTTAGTCTAAGAATTGTACATATATAATTTCTATTTAACATAGAAAACACTGCTTATTTATCTTCATTATATTTAAATGCAATTTACACCTGCATTATTAAATTATATCAATACCGAATACATGTTTCAATTTATCTCACCACCCTATATTATACTGTCCATTAAAAGTGGTTCATTAAGATACCACACCCGTCTTTATGGTTTTAAGCAATAATAAAAGCTCTTGTTAGTCTTGTTTATCCCGACCAGCCACCAACAAGTGATAGAGAAGGTAATCAATAAAAGAAACGAAAAACGAGAAGATCCACCTCAATTTTCTCTCCAGGAACCGGCTTATATTAAAACAAAACTTCGAAATAAGTCATTACCTAAGTTTCAAAAAGTAAAAGTTGATAGCCAAGGCTCTATTAAATTAAAACCAAACAAGGGCACTTATCATAAAAACTCTGCAAAGAAACCTAAGACTAAACAAAGACGATATTTGCAGGAAGGAAATGGCACTCCCGAGCCTTCAGAGCCTGCGATGCTACTCCTGGTACTTCAGCTGACCAACAGTGAAGATATCCAGCTTACCCTTGTAAAAAACCCCATACTACCCATTCTGTTAGGCAACGCCAAACTTATATATATATAGTAAACATACATTTATACACTACTTAGATTTAAATATAGTTAGTAGACAATTAACTAATATTAAAACAAGTTATTTTATGTTAAGAGATCATGTTACACATGAAAATATAAATAATCCTATATCCTATCAGGGCTTAGCCGATAACTTACTTTATAGAACCGAGTTTCTAATTAACATTACGCAAAATAAACTAGCTAACTTAAATCCTCACATTAGGAATAAAAGAGGCCTTATTAATATAGTGGGAAGTGTAAATAGATGGCTTTTTGGCACACTAGATGCCGACGATGGTAATAGATACGACAACGCAATTGATACTCTGCAACAAAATCAGCAAAATATAATAAAGCATTTAAACACTCAAATGTCCTTGTCAAAACAACTGATAAATAATTATAATAAAACTATATCGACTTTAGCAAATAATCAAGATAGACTAGAATAAGGAATAAAAATGCTACAAGCATCATTTGATAGTGAAATTAGTAGTTTTCAAACCTACTTAAGTTTTCAAAGCGTACTATCCCAAATAATTCTTGATTGTCAAAACCTAATAACATTCATAGACAATTTAGAAGATGCTATAATGTTTGCTAAACTCAATGCTTTGGATAATTTAATTATTTCTGTTGCGGAAATTATTCACACAACTCAGTACTTAAAATCTCTCTATAACAACGACGCTATTCCAAACTTCAAAAATATTTTATCATACTATCAATTCTTTGGAACACAAGTCTCATTTTCTAAAGGTAAAGTAATTTTTGCGATTCACGCACCAATTTTGAGATCAGAAACCTTCGTTTTCCACCACCTCTATCCTATCATCCAAAATAAGACCCTTGTAGTTCCAAAATACCCCTACCTAGCACAAGCGAGAGACAACATACAATTTGAAGAAACCAGCTGTCCAGAAGTTGAAGATATTTTCTACTGCCATGAAAATCTCAAGCCCAGAGATGAATGCACCCTTCAGCTACTGAAAAACCACCCTACTGTCAATTGCCGTGCTGACGAAATCCACCTGGAAGAACCCTTAGTCGAACAAGTGTCGCAAGAAGAAGTTTTGGTCCTGCCCGCAAACAACACACAAATATTTTCCAAATGTGGCTCAGATCAATATCTAAAAATCGATCTGCCCACGCTTATCAGAATCCCGAGGAATTGCGAAGTTACGGTAGAAAAAAAGAAGTTCACAAACAACCCCCAATTTAAACAGGGAACACCACTAATCCTACCAGAAATCCGCATCGATGCTCTCAGGAAAACACAATCCTACAAAATTGCAAACCTCAGCAAAGTCAACTTCGAGGAGATATTCAATCTAAAGGACTCAATATATAGACTGCAGCCCACCGAAGAAATCGATGAAAATGATGCCGAGTCAATCACATGGAGAGCTATTACTATCACCACACTAACAATAGTAGTAGCAGCCACCCTGTATATATTATCTAAGAAGAAGATACAAAAATGGATTTCCAGAAGGTGTCAATCCAAAGGAACAAGCAAAAGGAAATCCGACGAAGCTTTCAAAGGGGATGAAGAAACGCACCCAAACTCCGTTATGTTCGCTTCCTAAGGAGGGAGGAGTTACATGTACCATTCCTGCTGACCTGGACCAGACCGTGGAGACTGCAACCGCAGCATAACCTAGCTTATAAATATATGTAATTTAGCTATTTGTGTCATTCCATTGCTTGCATTCATATTGTTAGTCTTAATTTAAAAATAAACGGATTTTATCGTCGGACACATTTAATTAGCGCAAAGTAACGGATTGCCGCTTGAGAAAGAATGGTAATCTTCCTTGCTTAAGGGGCCACTATTTATGAAAACATCATCGTCATCAATGTTTATGACATTTGCGTGATTTTCAATCTTCACTCTTTCGTTTTCCTCTTGGCCTTCGCTCTCGGAATTGTCGTTTGAGATTTCGTTAAGGTCTGTCTCCATGAGTTGATCAGCGTTTTCCGTTTTGCGGTTGCTACTGTTGCTAATATTTTTTAGTGTGGCCACCTGTTGACTGTTTTGGAACTAAGTGAACAGCTGATTTCTTGTTAATGTTGGTAGGACTGATGCTCAAATGCGGGTGAAGGGGAGGGAATGTTTGTTGTTGTTTACCTTTGTATTTTTCAGGATTTACCATTTTACATTTTTCTAGAGAAGCATCAAATAAAAGGCGTAACTTTCCAATTATTCAACGTTCTTAGCATAAAAAGTGACACTTGAGTTTTTGATTGGTGTCGCATTGATCGTTTTATTCGCGCGACCGGAATGAGACCTTTGTTCCGCGAGCTGTAATAAAAAATTTAATTTGAGACGTCACTCGAAAAAACCTCGGCGCTTAAGAATTCCAGGAAGCATCTTGATAATTATTCCGAATAAAACGCCATTTAAATATTTTTAAATGCAGCTGGTGGAATTTGCCCCTGCATATTTTTAATTTTTGAGCCGGTAATATCGTCTAATATTATGCGTTTTCATGACCGGAAACATTGTCAATAAAGCTTTATTATTATAATTATTACAAATTAATATTTTTTAATATTATATATATTACTTAATTAGATCGTATTGTTATAGCATAGGTATGGCATGAAGGGTATATATAATACTAGCGAATCCAACAGTAGCATTTGGAAAAAATGTGAATGAACACCTAACCACCAAATGAACCCAAACGCAAAAAAAATAAAAGTCCATTTTAAAAAAGAGACAATTAAACCAAAAAAAAAGGATAATTATTGCTTTACACCGAGTATGTATTTGAAGACCATCAACCCGAGATAGTTTAGCAAAAATTAACTTTCGTTATATTCCCGATACAAACGATAAAGGATGCAATAATGGAACCAAACTGATTAAATATCCCTGCCTTTATTTTTTGTTGAATAACAGGACTAACCGGGACTGACCGGAAGTCGGAAATTTATTACGTTTGATCTATTTCCGTTCCTGTGATTGAATCGCTAGCTGTTTAATGCTGACATCCTTGCCCTATTGATTTTGTACTATTAAATTAGCATAAAAATATTGCTACTGGATTTCTTTAAAGCTAATTAATTTCAAAATCTATTTTTGCGTTAATCGAAAACTCTACCCTTCTCAAGCGTCTTACTAAAGCAGTTGAACAATATATAGCAAATGTTCATTTCTTTTGTGACCAGATCCCTTTCACTATTGAAATAGAATCACTAATTGCTCTTCACATCTATTAAATCTTGTTATCTGTAAGATTTCGTATGCAAACAATATGTAATACCGAACCTGAATTTTAGCAGTCAATAGTTATTATCTACATAACAATTATACTCTTGATTGAGTTTGCACACATAAGAGGGCTTGAGACTAGCTTCCCCAGGATACACCTTCAAATTTGTATCTTTCTGACTGCATTAGGCAGCGACGATTCCCAATGAACAGAGACAATAATTCACTTATAATCAGAAGGTATTAAACTAACAGAGAAAATCATTATCATATCAACATTGTTACTTGACGTGGAACTGGGTTAAAAACAATGTTCTTTGAATAACGTTTACATTACGAGAATTAATTCTAATTATTAATTAATTATTAACTACTGAAAATCTTCTATGAGGTATCAAAGTTCGGGTCGGTCAAGTTTGCCCCCCGTATTAAAAAAATTTCAAAAATAATTTTGCACACATTTTGCAGAATTTTGTACCCCGTGAATAAAATTTTGCACACGTTCACAAGGAAAACTAGAGCTATTTCTTAAATGGGGTGCAAACTTGACCGTTCTCCCCCCCCCCCGTTTCTTACAAAATTTAAAAAATTTGATGCCAATAGATTCGGCTAATTATGCACAATTTTGCACACCTAATTTGAAATTTTGCACACCTAATTTCAAATTTTGCACACTTTTCTGGGGGGGGGGGGGGAGTTGAAATTGAAGTTGTTTTTTTATGCTACTATGTGCAGCTAATTGGGCACAATTCTGCACACATATTCTCAAATGTTGTACACTCTTCTAGAGAAAGTTATGAGGTGTGAGAAATTTGCATTTTCCTCCCGTTTGTCAAAAAATTAAACAATTTTTATTCTACTATGTTCAGGTAATTTCGAAAATATATTTACACTTGTTTGTGGAAAGTTATGAGGTGTTAATAATTTGCATTTTCCCCCCCGTTTGACAAAATATTTAATTTTTTATGCTACTATATCCAGGTAATTTTGCACAGTTTTGCACACATATTCTCAATACTTGCACACTCTTCTGGGGAAAGTTATGAGGTGTTAAAAATTTGCATTTTCCCCTCGTTTGTCAAAAAATAGAAAATTTTATATGCTACTATGTTCACGTAATTTTGCACACATATTCCCAATTTTTGAACACTCTTCTGGGAAAAGTTATGAGGTGTTAAAAATTTGCATTTTCCCCCAGTTTGTCAAAAAATTTTAATTTTTATATGCTACTATGTTTAGGTAATTTTGCACAATTTTGCACACATATTCTCAACTTTTGCATACTTTTCTGGGGAAAGCTATGAAGTGTTAAAAAAATTGCATTCCTCCCCCCGTTTGTCACAAAATTGAAATTTTTTATGCTACTGTGTTCATCTAATTTTGCACAATTTGGAAACATTTCTCAAATTTTGCACACTCTTCTGGAGAAAGTTATTAAAAGGTGTTAAAATTTGCATTCCCCCCCCCCCCCCGTTTGTAAAAAACTTATTTTTTATGCTGCTGTATTCAGGTAATTTTGCACAGCTATTTTTAAATTTTGAACAATGTTCTAGGGAAAGTTATGAGGTACGAAAAATTTGCATTTTCCCCCCGTTTGTCACAAAATTGAAAATTATTTACGCTACTATGTTCAGCTAATTTCGCACAGATATTTTCAAATTCTTGCTCACTCTTCTGGGGAAAGTTATGAGGTACCAAAAATTTGCATTGCATTTGACTACTTGCGAAGAAAAGTAGCAGTAACAGTTAACGGGTATTAAGTAGCAGGTACTGATATTAAAAGTAACTACTCGGAACAAGTATCGGTAAACAACAGTAGTTTAGAATATTCCAAACCCGGGAATGGGGATGGGTGTCTTAAATCCAAACCGGATTGCAAATTTTTAACACCTCATATCTTTCCCCAGAAGAGTGTGCAAAATTTGAAAATAGGTTTGCAAAATTGTGTAAAATTGCCTGAACATAGTAGCATAAAAAATATTTTTTTTACAAACGAGGGGGTGGAATGAAAATTTTTAATACCTCATAACTTTGCCCAGAAGAGGGTGCAAAATTTGAGAATATGTGTGCAAAATTGTACAAAATTAGCTGAACATTGTAGCATAAAAAATTTCAATTTTGTGACAAACAGGGGGAAAATGCAAATTTTTAACACCTCATAAATTTACCCAGTAGAGTATGCAAAATTTGAGAATATTTGTACGAAATTACCTGAACATAATAGCATAAAAAATTTCACTTGTTTCACAAACGTGGGGAGGGGGGGGATGAACATTTTTATCGCCTCTTAACATTCCCCAGAAGAATGTGCGAAATTTGAGAATATGTGTGCAAAATTGTGCAAAATTATATGAATATAGAAGCATAAAAAATTCGATTTTTTTACAAACGGGGGGAAAATGTAAATTTTTAATACCTAATAACTTTTCCCAGAAGAGTGTGCAAAATTTGAGAATATGTGTGCAGAATTGTGCAAAATTACCTGAACATAGGAGGATGAAAATTTTTCAATTTTGTGACAAACCCAAACTAACCCAAACGGAGGGAAAATGCAAATTTTTAACACCTCATAAATTTCCCCAGAAGAGTGTGCAAAATTTGAGAATATGTGTGCAAAATTGTGCAAAATTAGCCGAATCTAATGGCATGAAAATGATTAAATTTTGTATCAGACGTGGGAAACGGTTAAGTTTGCCCTCCCTTTAAAAACAGCTCTAGTTTTCGTTGGGTGGGTGTACAAAATTTTAGTTACGGTGTTCAGTTTTATTGGAATATCTTATATTAATTAATTAACCTTTAAACTTGCAAACCTCAGCTTATGCTAGTCGTCTTCTGTTAGTAAATATCCATTTTCGACAAGATGCATATTAATACATTATGTTTTATTCATTTACCTATTTTTTCCAAGAAGATCATATAAATAAGAAAAATGCAATGTTGCAAAAGCCTTGATATTACAAATTACGACAAATTAAAAAATACAACAAATAAAACAATTATAATTACAAACCTAGATTAAAGAAATATATCTAAAATTTACACATTAGAAATTTACAGACAGATTAAAATTCAAAATTAAAAGAGTAATAGCGTTCGACTCATTAGATTAGTTTAAAGCCTGCACATCCATACTTTATTTTGAATTCATTAAATTCCCAAAAAATAACAATGTAGCCAAAACTATATTAATTAAAATTATTAATAATAAGTGCATAATAATTTTTCTTCTTCGACATCTTGCAGTTCAATAAGATTGTTCGGCTGGTATTAAAGATTCCTTAGTTTTAATTCCAAATGGTTCCAATCATTTCTTCAGAGAGGCTTCTGATTTTAAATTTATCTCTTGAATAGAATTAGGTAACTGTTTTATGAGGCCTCGTGTTATCATCTGTATATGGAAATTCTGGTCTAATAATATCGGCGGATGGTCTGACATCCTCTTACAAAATTTTTGGTTAACTTTCACCATGTTTGGTATTATTGATAATACAAATGGGTTCATGCTATATGTCCTTTCAAAAATCTTCCTCCTCTTGCTCTTCATACACAAAATCTACTATTATCGAGAAAAAATATACTATGTTTGATTCACTGGCAAAACGCAATACTTACATTGCTCTAATCCCCAGTCAGTCTGCACTCTGAGCTAATTCGATAATTTTCGAGAATTCTAGGATGCTTAAAAGATCTTCTAAGCCATAACTTTGGAGGAATTCAGGAAGGGCGCCCGTATCATACAAGATCATATTCACTTCTCCATTACCACATTAGGCAAAAACAATCAGCTCCATTTAAAAATGGGGACAAAATACCTAACTATACATGATCGAATTATATTAAGTAATTTGAGAGTTAGACCAATTGTAATTTTAAAGTCAGAGTGTATATTAGCTTCAACGCAAATCCGCTTATTAAAAACTATAATCAGATTTATGAGATGATTCAGTTCGAGGGGCTAAATTGCCGTCAGCTTCCCTCTCCTTGTGCCGGAACAGACGTTCAACAAAAACAAAATAAACCGTATATCCTAAATATAATTGGGCCAAAGACCTTGTAACCTGATCTCTCTTTGATTCAGCTTCAGCTCGGGAAACATCATTAGTTAATAATGCTTTTGAAAGTCAAAAGAACTGGACCTTTTAAGGCAAGCGACAAACGAAATATTAAATAATATCGTAATGTGTATCATAGGGATGAATTCTTTTACGGTCGGCATTTCTATTAGCATCGACTGTATAGAAATGAAACAATAGGCTTTGTGGGTTATAACTCTTATAGAAAAAGCAACATTATCCCTTTTACTGTCGTTAGTATAAGTAGAAGAGAATGTCTGTATATTTTCAAATATAATATCTTGAAAATTGAGGATTCCTAATAAATGTTAGAAATCTTTGTAAGGAAAGGAATATTTTCGTAAAACACATTCCGTTCACATTATTGTCTGACAATCTGCAAATTGTATCATTCAATCAGTTTTATCAGCATAATTCATAAGCTTTTTGGAGATATTATTTCTCTAGACTTCTAGATTGGCCCGAGAGCTATTTCACCGATCGAATACAGGCTGTTGTGATGGCTCAATAACTGAATGTATTCTAACGGGTTCTTGTGAACCTCAGGCTTCCCACTTAGATCCCTTGCCTTTTAATATGTGTATTAATGACATCGCTAAATGCTTCATACACAACAATTACCTTTTATTTGCTGATGATTAGAAATTGCCAGGATGCATGATGTATGTGTGAAATTGCAGTGACTTACAATCAGATGGCCATAGGATACTCAGTGGTGTGGTGTCAAGAGATCCATTACGTTTTAACACGTTGACTGCCATGTGGATCACCGGTGATACATACGCATTTATTGTCACCAAGCCATGTGTAACACATGTGTACCATATGCACAGTTTATTCAAATTCAATATTATTTCTTTGGGCCTGCATATAAAAAGCTCCTATTACAATCGTGGCCTCGGGATAATACAAGGTCGCTTTAGCCGAGCGCGGCGTGCGACGCAGAGCAACAGCTTAATTTTCAGGCATTGTTTCACTATTAATTCGTACGTTAGGTTGGTATTTGGCCAGTTCATACGGGTTTATTGCTTATAAAATATATAAAATGGATGTTTGACATGTTTTACCGAATTGCATTAGTATAATGAATGATTGGAATCCGTTTAAATATGTAACCCCCGTGATACACATGGCCTATACTTGAAAATACAGTTATGACGAATAACTGGTGAGCCATGTGGATCACTGGTGATTTTTTTGCTTTTTAGAAATAAAATATAATTTTTTATTTGTTTTTTGCTGCTTTGTAATAAAGAAACATTTAAAAAACGACTTAGCCCATTATTTATAGTTGGCTTCTGGGTCACCACTATGATCTTTATATGGTGGCAGTTAGCGTGTTTTATGTGATCAATAATACTCTCCTAT
>JAEQML010068988.1:0-17831 GCA_016904865.1 Pissodes strobi | reverse complement strand
TTTAAAATTTGTTATCAGAAAAACAATTGAACATCGAAAATTAAATATTTTTTTAAATGAGACATCTTTATATGGATTCTCGTGTTAAAAGAGCACATTTATATTCTTCTTCTTTGAGTGCCTATCCGTTCCTGATGTTGGCTATCAACCCAGCAATTATCACCTTGTTGATCGCAGCTCGAAAAATACCATGTTCTTAGGTTTTTCAGCCATAAAACTCATCTTCGTCCTGGTCTACGTTGTCAAGGCTTTTTCCTTGTAATATCTGTTGAAGTAACCGGAATCTGTTCGGGGTTCTCATAATATGTCCTAGTTATTCGAGCTTTCTGGACTTTACCGTGATAACTACTTCCTTTTCCTTGTTCATCCTCCTCATCACCTCCTCGTTGGTAACATGATCGATCCATGATATACGTAGCAATCTACGGCAAAGCCACATTTCAAAAGACTCCAGTTTTTGCTTGTAGCTTCAGTCAGCGTCCACGGCTGTACCCCGTATATAAGAACGGAGAGCACATAGCAGCGCAGTAGTCTTATCTTCGTTATTAAGGTTAGATCCCTGCTTCTAAAAACATTTCTCATTTTTAAGAATATCGCCCTAGCCTTCTCTACACGACATCGAATTTCCTGCGAGTGGTCCCACTTGTCGTTAACGGTAGTTCCAAGATAGTTGTAGTTACTAACTCTTTCAATCTGTTGCACACCTATTGTTATTCTTCCTGCGGCCACTGCGTTTTTACTAATCACAATAAATTTTGTTTCACTAATATTTAGATCAAGGCCATATTGTTCACTTGTTTGTGTTATTTTGGTCATGATTTCCTGGAGATCTTCCAGGCTGTCCGCGAACACCACAGTATCATACGCATATCTAATGTTATTAATGCGGTTCCCGTTAATTAGTATACCACATTCCGTTTCCTCACAGGTCTCTTTGAATATTTGTTTGGAGTAGATGTTAAATAATAACGGTGAGAGTATACAACCCTACCTTACACCGCGCAGTATCTCTATTGCTTCTGTTTTCTCTCCTTCCACTCGAACAAATGCAGATTGGATCCAGTACAGGTTGATAATTATTCTAATGTCCATGTTGTCCAAACCAACGTTCTTCAGCATTTCAACCATTTTTCCATGTTGAACTCTATCAAATGCCTTTTGATAGTCTATAAAACAGGCATAGACATCGCAGTTAACATCTCTACTTCTCTGGAACAGCACCTGTATGCAAAATAATGCCTGTCTTGTTCCAACAGCATTTCGGAAGCCGAACTGTGTATTTGACATTTGCTCTTCACAAAGTTTATATACTCTTCTGTGTATGACCTTTAGAAACACCTTTAGAAAATGCTTCATCAGACTAATGGTCCTGTATTCGCTACATTTCTTAGCACCAGATTTTTTGGGAAACGAAATAAATTCTGATACGAGCCACTCTCGAGGGAGATATCCATTATCATAAATGTAATTAAACAGCTTCGTGAGCCACTTGGTGCCTTCCCAGTCGAGAAGTTTCAAGAATTCAGCCCTAATATCATCAGGTCCAGGGGCTTTTCCTACTTTCAATTGCGTGATGGCAGTTTGAACTCTTCGATGGTGATTGACGGTCCGGTTGTGCAAGTCTGCAGTTGTGGGGGGGTCTGGTCTGTTATCTGCAAAAAGTTGTTTAATATATTCTTGCCATGTAAGTATACGAGTTCGTTTGTTTATAATTAATTTCCCCGTGTTGTCTACTAGCAGACCCGTAGCTCCATGTTTGTAGATGCCAGCGGCTTTCCGATGAACATTAAAGCTATCGTATTTTTGTTGGCGAGTTTCTATGTCTTGACATTCTTTGGTAAACCAGATTTCCTTAGCTTCTCTAATTTGCTTTTGTAATTCCCTGTATTTGATCTGGTTGACTGTTTTTGTACTTGTCTTTCCTCCATCATCTGAAGGATCTCGTCTGTCATCCATGATTTTCTTTTAGTGTTTTTTGCTTTTAGGTATTTCTCACTGATTGTACCAATAGCTCTTATTATATGATTAAGCTCTTCTTCTATTGTGTTTGTGGTACTTGTGCCTCCTGTTTCACGAACCGCCTTGGACAAATCGTGCTCCACCTGTTGTCTGATTAGAGGATCTTTCAGTTTTTGGAGATCCAGCTTACATTTTCGGTCCATTCTTTGTACTGTCTTCCATCTGATTCTACAGACACCGACCAATCGACCGTGGTCTGACTCTGTGTCTGCTCCTGGGTAAGTTTTAACAGACGTAAAACTATTTTTAAACATTTTGTTGACCAATATATAATCAAATTGATTTCTAACTATATGTTCTTTTGTGTCCATTGGTGATTTCCAAGTGTAAAGCCTTCTTGTAGGGGGATTAAAAAAGGTGTTGAGGATAACTAGCTGTTCTTCCATACAGAAAACGTTTAATCTCTTTCCTCGGTCATTTCTCTCTCCAAGTCTTTAAGGGCCTATAAATTCGTCTGATCTTCCGCGTCCTATTTTCGCATTAAAATACCCCATGGCAATTATTGCTTCTTTCTTTGGCAGCTCTTTTATGGTGCTGGACAGGATATCGTAAAAACCCCCGATTTCTGTATCAGTACTACTGTCCGACGTTGGAGCATATACTTGAATTATATTAATGGCAATTGGTTTTGCATTTACTTGTAGAAGCATACATCGTTTTTATAGAGGGACAAAATTGGCTATATATCTTGCTATATCTTTCCTAATGATAACGCCTACTCCTTTCTGGTGCTCACTGTCATCTCCTCCGGAGTAATATTGGTGGTTATCTACCTCACAGCGTCTGTTGCCCGGTCACCTCATTTCGCTAATAACCATGATTCCTATGTTTACGGCGTAGTGAATTTTACCCGCCTGATACATTGTCCTTACATTCCAAGTACATACTCTTATGGCTGACCCGGATATTCTTCGCAGACTCCGACCATTTAAGGTCTGCCGGGGACTAAGGCTCATTTATTGTTTGTTCGCGGCCATGGTTGATTGTACTAGGGATATCCAAAGGGACCTTTAATGCAGTGGTTTTCCGTTGCCTTCTGCATCTTGGTACATGCCGTTGGCCGATTTGGTTCATCCGCCTTCTTGGTCGATTTCTCGCCCCAAGGACAAAAAGGTGCCCTTACCCTTACCAACTCATCCACCCGAAGCTGTTGGTAGGCAAGAGGAGACTGCTTATACCGGCTGTCATTCGGTCGACAGATCCTCGTTAGTTTTTAGCAGGGTACACCGCGAGCGGTGGAGGTTGTCAATAGGACTAGCGTTTACAGTTATCACCCCTTATAACCCACATTTTCTCTAATTGCAAAAATATATAGTTTACCTATGTTTGGATAAGCCGTTTTTGAGGTACTGGCCCTTGTAAATAGAAAAAATAGAAAATTTATTGATAAATAACTACATATTTACAATTGCTCAATGTGACCCCCATTTCTATTAATGCACTCTTTATAATCATTTTTTATTTTATTCATAGCATTAACGATAAACTGCTTATGATTTTCATTTCTATCCTTAATTTAATGCATTTCTTCAATATTTTCACTGCGATATTTATAAATTTTATTTTTCAAAATTCCCCACAAAAATGAATCAAGATCAAGAGGTGTCAAATTTGGACTGTTTGGAGGCCATCGAATGCGTGCATTACGACCAATTCATGTTACATACTTTTCATTTAAATAGTTCACTACAGGCAAAACATTGTGTGATGGGGCTCCAACCTGATGCCAGATAAGTTCTCAGTATTGCCATAAATTTGCAACTTCATTTGTCAATATAATATTAAGATATCTTTCGCCAGTCAGGTTCCCATCACAAATAATTGGGCCGATAATTAGATTATTCAAGATACCGCACCACACCTGTAATGATCTTGGGCCTTGAAATTGCATTTCTCTAAATGCTAAAACCGAACGTTTTTTCGGTTATAAGCATCTGAAGTAGTGAAAGTGCTTTCGTCAGGCCACAATATTTTCTTAAAAAACATGTTGTCTTCCTCTTTTATTTGTAACATTTCCTGACAAAACATCATACGGCTATTTTTCTAAGGCTCTTTTACCTTCTTCACAGGCAATATTTTTATGGACGGTAACCATACTATTTTAATGTCGTAAGAATTTTTTTTAGATCTTCCGATATAATTTTTCGCGTCTTCTGCCGCCTCTCTTCCTCATGTTCGTCAACATTTACAGTTCGCTTCTTCCTTTTCAGATCCTTCCGTTCCATGAATCCCCTTTCAATGTTTACAAAAATCTTTCGGCCTGGTACTGAACGTAGCGGAAATATTTGCCGATATTGTTTGTGGATCATCTAACTGACTTTCACCTATGCAAAAACTGCGTACATACCTACTTGTCAGTTTGATATAATTGAGGTATTTAACTGTATGGAGGAACCAAATGAGAATTTGCCATGTGGCCCTGATGAGGTACCAACTTCTTTTATAAAAATACTAAATGTACTCTAGTTAATCCATTATGTATGTTATTCAATTTATCAATGTCCACTTCTGGTTTCCCAGATATGTGGAAAGTAGGCCAATATTTAAAACTGGGGATAGGACCAATATTGCAAATTATAGGGCAATATGTAAGGTAATATGTATTGGTACTGGATTGCCACAATGCTCTGAATGACATAGGAAGTCAACATAGAGTGACACTATCATGGGTACCTGGGCATGAAGGCAATCAAGGTAATGAAATTGCCGACGAAATAGCCACAGGAGGCTCGTCTAGGCACATGATAGGACCAGAACCGTTCTGCGGGATAGCCAAACCAATCGCTAAAACAGCCATAAAGAAATGGATAGCAGAAGAATCCCGAAAATGGTGGAATAACACTTTGGGACAAAGACAGGTCAAGGAATTTATAATAGGCCCATCGGCCAAACTATCAACAGACCTGCTTAGCTACGGCAGGAAGGCTGTCAGGATAATGGTGGGTCTGCTGACGGGCCACTGCCGGCTGAAAAAGCACCTAAGCGTCATAGGTTTGGCAGAAAATAGCGAATGCAGGTTCTGCCAGGAGGAGGAGGAAACGGCATCTCACGTGCTATGCCATTATGAAGGCTTATCGAGAGTGCGCTCCCAACTGCTTGGCGTACCTAAACCAGAAGCTAATAGCTACACGACGGAGCCACTATCAAGGTTGTGGGGTCTAATCAGAAAGACAAAACTGGATGAAGCTCTATAATATGGAGAGAGTCACAATAGATCCGTCGGGTCGCGGTGACAAGTAGGCTCAAAGGCCATCTCTTCCAATCTGTAATCTAATCTAATCTAAGGTATCTGTTATACCTAAAATGTTGGATTCACTAGTAACATCGAAGATATCTCCCTTGCTCTCGAGTCTACTCTCACCAACCCAACACGGGTTTTGTAAAGGGAAATCATAAAAGCAGTCGTAGACCATTATCAAATAGATACTCTATATACTGATTTTAGCAAAGCCTTCGATAGAGTGGATGTAAATATATTATTTAAAAAAGATAGATGCCTTAGGTGTCAGTAGTAGCCTGTTGGCTTGGTTGAGAAGTTTCTTAGAGGGGAGAGGGCAGATTGTTAAAGTCAAAAATTTTGCTTCTGACCCCATAGTAGTTCACTCAGGCTTACCTCAAGGAGGACACCTCTCTCCAATTTTATTTAACTCTTTTATTAATGATGAAGATGATTGTATATATTTTAGCGATAAATTGAAATATGCTGATTACTTGAAAATATTTAAGGTTGTAAAGTCAATGAGTGACTGTATTGATTTGCAAACGGAAGTAAATAGTTTTATAGTTTTGTGTCAAGTGAATCATTTAAATTTGAACATTGATAAATGTAGGGTTATCAGTTTTTCGAAGAAACAAAGGCCTATAGTATTTCAGTATAAAATTAGAGAAGAGCTGTTGCAACGTGTCAATGAAATTAAAGACCTGGGTGTAACGTTTAGTTACGACTTAGGACTTAGGTTTCTCAACGCACATCCAAAATATGTGAAATAAAGCAATGAAACTGTTGGGTTTTGCTTTTAGAACTTTGAGGAACTTTAAGAATATTTATGCTCTGAAGAGTGTGTATTGTGCTGTAGTTAGATCTATTCTGGAATACGCCAGTTGTATATGGTCACCATAGTATAAATGTTTTATTGATTTAATTGACAGGGTACAGAGGAGGACTCTGAGGCATATAGCATATAATATGGGTATTCCAGTTGAACATACTGATTATGGTGATCTGTTCGAAACGGATAGAACTGAGCTGGCAAAAGGAAGGGTTCATCAGCCGAACCAACCCTAAAAGCAACCCAATGGAGGGGGTTCAGTTAGCATAGTCCATCTGCATCAGTTCTCTGTCGCCACCTGGACGAAACGCAGAATGCACTGGCCTTAATCCAGGAACCCTGGGCAGTGAAATCCAGGGTAACTGGACTAACCAGACTAAGCGGGCGCATCTTTAGCCTACCCACAAGAGAAAGGACTGCAATATATGTACCTCAGAACTGACAAGGTCACCATGTCAGATCATCGCTGGTTAACATTTGAGCTTAGCTCAATAAAGGCGCCCAGAAAGCTTTTCAGGGATCCCCGAAGGACGGATCGAGCTCAGTTCCTCGTCCGGCTTCGGAAGAACCTACGGGAAGTGGAGGGGAATACGCCTAAAGACAATGACGGTCTGGAAAGTCGCATGCTAGGCCTACAGACCGCCATAACTAAAACCTTTGAAAAATCTTGCCCTCTTGAGGCATCACAACAACAGCCACGGAAAGCCACAAAATGTTGGAACAAAGAGCTGGGAGAACTCAAGAGGACAGCGAGAAAATCTTTCAACAGAGCAAAAAGAACTAGAACTCAAGCCGACTGGGAGCAATACAGCACCAATCTGCGGGAGTTTAAAGAACTAGTAAGGAAAAAACAGAGGGAGGCCTGGAGGGTCTACTGTGAGGAGATCGAAGATCACTCGCAGACTGCACGGCTCTACAAGGTCCTCGCAAAAGACAAAGATCGCGACCTAGGTCTACTAACAAGGGAGGACGGCACTAAGACCGCTAACCTACAAGAGAGTCTTGAACTGAATATGCACACCAATTTCCCTGGTTCGTCGGTAACAGATGACAGGACCTGGCCAGACGAGACAAACCTTCAACCTATTGATCTGGACTGGCAAGGTGCCACCCAAAAATTGTTAGTGAAGACAAAATACGATGGGCAATACTAAGGTTCTCACCCTTCAAATCGCCAGGTACTGACGGCATCCGTCCAGCTCTATTACAGTGGGGCTTCGACGAGTTACTGCCGCACTTGGTAAAGGTGTTCTGGGCATGCCTAGCACTGCGCTACATCCCGAAGGTATGGAGAGAAATAAAGGTGGTGTTCATACCAAAAGCAGGAAGGATGGATTACGCTGTCCCCAAAGCCTATCGACCAATCAGCCCAACATCCTTTGTGCTAAAAACTCTGGAGAGGCTGTGTGAGCGATATTTGAGGGACTGACTGGTCAACCGACTGACTGGTCAACCGACCGCTGCATCCCAACCAACATGCGTACACTACGAGAAGATCGACCGACACGGCCTTGCATTCAGCAGTGAGCCGGATAGAGAGATCGCTGGACATGAGCCGGATAGAGAGATCGCTGGACAATAATGAGTCCACCTTAGGTGTATTTATTGATATTGAAAGTCCGTTTGATAAAACCACCTTTGGAAAAATCAATGCTACCTTAACAAACAGGGGCGTCCCTCCTGCTGTCAGTGGCTGGATTTTCAACATGCTCTCGAAGAGACTCGTGCAAATAAAGGTGGAAGATACTGTAGTGAGAGGCATCGTTGCCAGAGGCTGCCCGCAGGGAGGCGTTCTGTCGCCACTGCTGTGGAACCTTATTCTCGAAAGCCTCTTGCATCGCCTCAACTCAAATGGATTCTACACCAATGCATATGCAGACGATCTTACGATATTGCTCAACGGAAAGTTCGAACGAGTTCTGTGCAATCGAATGCAGAGTGCCATTCGCTTAGTCGAATAGTGGTGCAGGGAGCACTCCCTGTCTGTAAACCCCAGGAAGACGGAGATGGTGCTCTTCACCAGAAAAAGGAGTATGGAGCCACTGCGACCTCCGACCCTTCTAAACACACAACTAAATTTTGCATCTGAGGTAAAATACTTCTACACCTTCGATGCTAAATTAACCTGGAATCTTCACTTAGAACGAAGACTAAAGAAGGCATACATTTTTTATGAACAGTGCCGCAGAACCGTGGGTAAAACCTGGGGGATGAAACCCAGGGTCGTAATGTAGATGTATACTGCCATCATAAGACCTATGATTGCCTATGGAGCCGTAGTTTAGTGGCTCAAGAGTTAACAAAAAAACGGCAATGCTTAAGCTCAGTCAGGTACAGAGAACTGTCTGCTTAACTGTAACGGGAGCTATGAGAACAACCCCAACCAGAGCCATGGAAGTAATGTTGTGCATGCCTCCCCTAGATATTTATCTAAGGGAGGTGGCTCTGACTGCATTGCTAAGGCTCAAAGTCGTTGGTGTGCAACCCAGCATAGAATGTGGAGGGACTAGACGCCACCTGTGGGAAGGGGCAGTCGTAAGACTGCCACTACTGCAGGTAAGTGCAGATAGCATACCTCCCAAGTTTGTCTTCGACAGACTATATGATGTACAAATAAAACCATTTGAGCCTATAATCGAAGGTGCGGTTAACATTTTCGCGGATGGCTCAAAAACCAAGGAAGGAGCAAGCTGTGGAATTTACTCCCGAAGCTTGCGAATTGAACTTAAATGGCCTATGGAGGAACACACAAGCATAGATCAGTCTGAACTTGCTGCAATATCCATTTCCGCATAAGAGATTGTTCGCAGGAATACTGAGAACAAGACTATTAAAATCTACACGGATAGTAGACAAGAACTACTGGCCTTGAAAAGTTGTAAACTTACAGCCAGGTCAGTACTAGAATGCCATAATTCACTGGAGGATGCTGCCCGCAAAAACAGAATTTCTGTGTACTGGGTTAAAGGACATGCACAGTGCGAAGGTAACAAATCAGCGGACAAATTGGCTAGAAAGGCAGCTGGTTGAAACATTATCGAAGCCGGCCCTTCAAATCTACCTGTCGCGACGACGATACATATGATAAAAAAGATCACCCATGTAGACTTTAGGGCAAGATGGGATGAAACAACTAACTGTCGACTGGCCAGGGAGTTTTTAAGCTACCCTAATGAGTCTGCAGCAAAAGCATACCTGGCTATGTCAAGGAAGACTCTACGACTCATGGTGGGGATTCTGATTGGACACTGCCAGCAAAGGAAACATCTCCACACAATGAGGTTATGCGAGACACTTATATGCAGAGGCTGTGACCAGGATAACAAAACAGTAGAGCATCTGCTCTGCGATTGCGACGCTGTTTCGGAACTAAGGGAATTCATTTTGGGAGAACGATAGCCAACCATGGCTATTCTTAGAAGAGCCTCCTCGGGCAACATCGCCGCCTTTTTTACAACACTAGGCTGGACGATGGCCTAGATGGATTGGTTGACCTAGAGAGGACGCACAGGGGGTCCAATGGGGCCTAAGTGCCGCGGCCTTTCAAGGCCACCCTCTCACCATTTCCAGATTCCAGATATGTGTGCACATTATTGGGTCTAGAAAGTTTGGAGCAGCGCAGGATAAACAATGACCTCTGTTTTCTCTATAGGCTGTCTGATGGCCTTATGGATTGCTTATCATTGTTGGGTACAGATGGATTGCATGTGCCAGTGAGATATACCAGGCAGTCTGCGTTGTTCCATGCATCATATTATGGAACCAATTATGGATTCTTCTGTCCACTTTCACGAATGTGCAGAGAGGCTAACGGTTTACTTAAGTCATATTTAACACCTCAATATCTCAGTTTAAGAGGAAATTAAGCGCTTTGGGATCTACTTGGGCCAGTTGTTGAGATACGACTTTTAAATTGTATTTTTATGTTCACACCTCGTACATGTGTTCTTAGTTATTTTAACGTATTTCTATTATTTTCTCTTGTATTATTACTTCCTTTTATTAACTTTAGTACCAAATATCTCAAAAACGGCTTATCCAATAGGTAAACTATATATTTTTGGAATCAGAGAAATGTGCTCTGCCAACAGGAGAACCCATATATACTTATGCAAGAATATTACATTTTCGATGTTCAATTGGTTTTTCTGATAACAAGTTCTAAAAATATAGATCAAAGTATAATTCTTTTGTCTTTAGAATTGTATACCTCCTCGTCAAATAACTGTTATAAGTGGGGTGTGAACATATGAGGAATGACCCTGTATCTATTTACGAATAACATTGATGAGATTCCCGGGAAGTAAACCATACATCATTCCCCAAAAACAACATGAAAGTCATTTATTTTGGATTTTGTATAAAAATACATTTTCTATTACTTCACTAATTGGAACAATCAAACCGTTGAACTTAAAAAAGACAGACATTAAAAAAATTATTCTTCATTAAATAAACTTATGTATTTTACAAAAATGGAAATGATATGATATTATGTACTACTTAGTAGCTGAATTGTAGCTGAAGTGTTAGCCATTCGTCCTAAAGGTACGTCCAGACCTGTGACAAGACCCCGTGACGTGACAGCGTCGCGAACATTTTCACGACGAGGCGAACTTCGATGCGTGTCATCGTCGCGTGTCATAGTCGCGTTCGCAGCGTTCCACTCATTTAAATAAAAAACAGTCAGCAGCAGCATACATAGTTGTAGATCATTTATTGCGTAATAAAAGAAAAAGAAAACAAAAAATAAGGTGGCAGCTACATCTGTACACTAAAAGACTGAAATATGGAGGAAACCATTTACCTAAAGATCTTTTACGACAATGTCACCAACAGATTTTGAATATAATTGGACCAAAAATTGCTTTAAATGGCACTTTTTAAGAAGGCTGGAACTATCCAAGAGGGGCTAGATTTCTAAGCAATCAATAAGTGAAATAGTTCCAGAAGTATGCTAGCCTCTTCCTACGCATCTTATTTTTTGACTTTATTGTAATAGTGTGGGTTTTTTGTATCACACAATATTTTCTTATTCCTATATAATTCTATAAATGTTTTTGTCTCCCGTACATATTCCATCTTGATTTTAGAAAAAGGAATACTAATAATTCGAAACGAAAAAATAGTAACTCACCGCTACACGGGGTAAAATTCAACTAATATGCAACCCAGACACAATATTCGCAAGATTGGGAAGCCACATATTTTATTATATCTTAATACCTACACATATTTGAATAGATTGTATTTATACAAAAGGCACTTTATTATTACTAATACTGTTTTATTAAAATACTATATTACATTGCTATAGTGAATAATAATTATTAATGATTATTATTATGAATATCATATTATAATATATAGTCTTATTATAATAAAATTGAACTTTTCCAGAAGTGCCATTTCTTGTAAAATTTTAGATAGACGCCTTCACCAACGAAAAACTATTATATCGTGATCTTCTCAAAAAATCTGTCAACTTAGCAGTCGCTTTAAGGCATTATGGGTACTCTGGACAAAACACCATTCTTTCAATAAGTAGCGAAAATTGCTTGAATTTCATGGTGCCAGTTATTGCATCATTTTTCAACGGATCTATTATGGCACCTTTGAACCATGTTTATACCCTTTATGAGCTGGAACATGCATTTAAAATCAGCAGTCCTAAAGTCATATTTTGTTCTGAAGAAGTAGCTCAGAAATTCGTGGATTTGAAAAAGAAACTGAGCTTTATAGAGAGAATCATTGTATTGGTAAGTACATTGAAATATTTAGTACAGTAAAAACTTTGATAACATCGAACTAAACTGTTGTTCACTTGAAACGCATACAAAATATTTTTAATCTACTTACTTAATGGACGTAGTATGTTGAAAACTAAAAATGGTTACTTAACGCACGTAGTATGTCCAAAACTAAAAATGATTTTTTAATGCAGTTTTCAAAACCGGGTGCTTTTAGTATTGTGCATAATTTATATGTACAGGGTAGTAAACAAATACCTACAAATTATATAAAATTTCTCTTGCTTCTCTTTAGGGGTATATGCGTTGTAAAAACGCAAAAATGTGATTTGTGTTGTAATTCAAATAGTTTTTAAAAGCAAAGTTTAAAAAAGTAAAACTACAAACACGAGTGTTTATAATATATTTAATTAAAGAAATGCTTTTTTAACATTAATACTAAACATTGCCATAATTAAAAAATAAATAAATAAATAAATAAATGTGCAGATATGAAGACCTAAAAAATTACCCTCCACTTGTAGATAGAAAAATCTATTAATATACAGGGTCTTATTTAAGTACGTAGCCAAACTTCAGGAGGCAACTCTTTGAGTGATTTTAAGACAAAAAGTTTACATAAACAAACTTTAAAAAAAAAATCGCTTTTTTGTAAAAATCTTAATATTATTTGGTCGAATTGTAAAAATTCGGCAGTAGTATTTACCGTAGCACGGAGCTAATTTAGCCCTAATCATATTAACTATTATCAAAGAAAATACTGTACTATAATATTCTTTGCTATTATTAAGTCCAGTGGCATCCCGGAAAACAATATTTTGGAAATTTTTGATAAAAAAATGTAAGCCACTCACTTTTTTAAAAATTCTATATTTTTTAATTTAATATAGTAATAAAAAATACAACTTTCCTATCTCTTGTATTATATTTGTATCTCGCTTAGTTTTTGAGAAAAAAAGCAAAAATCTCTTTTTTTGTGATATAGTCTAGGGACATGTAGTGGTTTTTATTTTTTTTCCTAAAAAGTAAGCAAGATGCGAAAATAATTCAGTGAACAAAAAAGTTGTATTTTTGTCCCTTAATCCGAAATAAATACCAAAATTAGAAAGAAGTCAGTGGCGTACACTACCGTTTTTTTTTAACTTGAACACTTTGGATATTGGAAACAATGCATTTCCGGATCTATGTTTATATAAACTTTTCGTCCTAAAATTACCCAAAGAGTCATCTACCGAAGTTTGGCCACGTACTTAAATAACACCATGTATAAATAGCCATAAAGTTACTGTAATATTTTTAACCTGTTCTGATTTGTTTTTGCCCGTTTTGGCTCTTTATGTTATTTTTAGTTAGTTTTGGCTAGCCGTTCAATCAACGTTCGGTTAGTTTCAGTTGGGTCTAATTTATTTTAGCCATTTGAACCGACTCCGATAAGCTAAAATCAAACTTAATGTTTTTGGTTAGTTTTTGATTATTCACCAAAATTCCGTTCCTTTTGGTTAGTTTAAACATACTTTAATTTTTGTAATCTATTCCGATACGTTTTAGCCCGTTTGGGTGCTTTTGGCTGCTTTTGATTAGCTTTGGTTAGTCATTCAAATACCTTTCGGTTAGTTTCAGTTGGTTTTAATTTATTTTAGTCACTTGAACCGGTTCCGATACATTATAACCAATTTAAATATTTTCAGTTAATTTTAGTTGGTCGCCAAAATTCGGTTATTTCGGTTAGTTTCTACTTATTTTAATATTTTTGATTTGTTCAGATACGTTTTAGCTATTTTGGGTGCTTTTGGTTACGTTTGGATAGTTTTGGTTAGCAATCAACTTTCGGTTAATTTCAGTTAGTTTAAATTTATTTTACTCATTTGAACCGATTCCGATACGTTGTAACAAATTTTAATGTAATTGATTAGTTTCAGTTACTCGTCAAAATTCGGTTAATTTGGGTAAGTTTAAACTTACTTTAATATTTTTAATCTATTCCGATACGTTTTAGATGGTTTTGGTGATTTCAGTTACTTTTGGTTAGTCATTCAATCAACTTTGGAATACTTTCAGTTAGTTCCAATTTATTTTAGTAATTTGAATCGGTTCCGACACGTTATATCTAATCAGATTTAATGTTTTTGGTTAGTTTTGGTTAGGTCGATTACTTTCAATTAGTTTCAGTTTATTTTATTTATTCGAGCCGGCTCCGATACGTTATAACCAATTTAAATGTTTTGGTTAATTTTAGTTAGTGGCCAAAATTCGGTTAATTTGGGTTAGTTTTTATTTATTTTAATATTTTTGAGCTGTTCTGATACGGTTTAGCTCTCTGGGCGCTTTTGGTTAGTTTTGGTTAGTCGTTCAGTCAACTTGCGGTTAATTTCAGTTAGTTTTAAAGTATTTTAGTCATTTGAACCCGGTCCTATACGATATAGCCAATTTTAATGTTCTTGGTTAGGTTCGGTTAGCTGCCAAAATTAGGTTAATTTAAGTTAGTTTAAACTTACTTTAATATTTTTAATATGTTCCTATACGTTTTAGTCCTTTTTGGCGGTTTTGGTTACTTTTGGTTAGTTTAGGTTAGTCGTTCATTAAACTTTCGGTAAAATTCAATTAACTTTAATATACTTTAGTAATTTCAACCGGTTTCATTACGTTATAAGCAATTTTAATGTTTTTGGTTAGTTTTGGTTAGTCGCCAAAATTCGATTCATTTGGGATAGTTTTTTTAACATTTTGTTTATCTGTTCTGATACGTTTTAGCCTGTTTTTTTTTGGTGTTCTTAGTTACGTTTGCTAGTCATCTATTCAACTTTCAGTTTCTTTCAGTTAGTTCCAAGTTGTTTTAGTCATTTAAACCGGTTCCGATACCAATTTAAGCATTTTTGGTTAATTTCAGTTTGCCACCAAAATTCGGTTAATTTGGGTTAGTTTCAACTTACTTTAATATTTTGAATCTGTTCCAATACGCTTTAGCCCTTTTTGGTGCTTTTGGTCAGTTTCAGTTAGTCGTTCAATCAACTTTCGCTAAATTTGAGTTAGTCTTAATATATTTTAGTCATTTGGTCCGGTTCCGACACGTTATAATCAAATTTAATGTTTTGGTTAGTCACCAAAATTCGGTTCGTGTTGGTTAGTTTTAACTTACTTTAATTTTTATAACCTGTTCCGGTACGTGTTAGCCCGTTTGTGCTTTTGGTTAGTCGTTGAATTAACTTTCGGTTAGTTTCAGTTGGTTCCAATTTATTTTAGTCATTTGAGCCGATTCCGATACGGTGTAATCAAATTTAAGTTTAAATAAACAAACTAACACGATCTCTCATGCATATGACGCTGGGTATGACGTCATGTGTGGCAAATGTAGCATGCACTTTTTCCGAATTTGAGGCCATATATTAGGAAAATAGAAACATTTTCAATGTTAAAATTATTCTTCTCTTAAGATTTTATTTTATGTTCGGCGCACACAAAACGAAAATTCGATACCACTTAACGAGCGGTGCGTGTGCGGAGACGAAGGTGGACGTTGCACTTGAAGCGCTGTAGGTTGTAGTTTTAGGGAAAGACGTTACTCGGAAGTCCATTCCAGAGCAAGGCAGTTCTCCAGACAAAGGAGTCCTGTAACAGGGACGTCCTAGGTATTCGCTTGTGTCTGAGGGGCGTCCCTGTTTGGTACAACTCTGGGCAGAATCATAAGTGCCAGCTCGTTCGAACACCTTCCGTAGTAGTGTCGATAGTAAAGAGCTATTCAGCCACTTTTCTTCGGTGCTCAAGTATATTAAGGTCTTTAATCAACTATGAGTCATCCTCAAGACAGACTGCTCTACTTTTGAGTAAGTGTTTAGGTGTCAAGCTCCATACATGGCAACAGTATTTCAGAGATGGTCTTATCTGGGTCTTATAGAGCAGTAAGAGCTGATGAGGTGTATACAACTTTTTGCTCTATATAGTGCTCCTAAATTTTGTGCTGCTGCCTTGGCGATTTTGGTGATGTGATGACACCAAGACATGTTGTTTTCTACGTTGATGCCCAGCAAACTTATGGATAAGGCCACTGCAAGAGATTCGCAGTAGCTCTCGATGGCTTTGGTCCACAGGTAGGGCACGTAAGTCAGTCGATGTCCCGTTGACCTATGCCCAACCAACATAGTACGTTTCATAGAAGATTGGATGAAAGCTTCCATACCAACTAGGATAACTTGAGTTATCTCACCAGCAGATTCAGAGGTGTTTTGATTCCTAAAGCAGACATCTCTCCAAGGAAAGGAAAGATAAAACTTGCGAAGATCACGCCACTTTGCAGATTTGTAGTGCTAAACATTTCAAGGTATCGGTGGCTCCTGTGTTTGATAGCAAGTTCCAAGTTCACAGGTTGCGGAGAGAAAAGTGGTACTCCTAATTTATGCTTGCGCAAGTAGGATTTTCGGTGCCACCAGAAAAATTATAAAATTACTTTAGCCACGTCAACTTCACAATGACAGAATAATCCCTAAAAAGAATCGAATAAATATTAATATAGAAATGCCTCATCAACTATCAGTAGTTGAAAAAGCCCAGATAATTACCAGAATAGAAGAAGGCTGGTCGATTCGTGCCCTAGCAGATCGGTATGGGGAAACTAAAAACAACATTTTTAAAATCAAAAAACGCTCACAGCTAGTAGGAGGATTAGGGAATCAGAATAAAAAATCGAGTGGCTGCAAACAAATGTTACTTACGGAAGAACGAAAACAGGGAAGGCTAATATTTGCCTTAAACTATGTATATTTTGAGCCACCATTTTGGAGCAGAGTCGTGCTCATCGATGAAAAGTCGTTTCAATCCCCCTATAATGGCCAAATTCGTGTATACCGTACAACAAGAGATTTCTAGAAAAATATTCTAGCGGTTTAGCTTTTAAATCTGGACGATTTTCCCTTAACGTATGGGGTTGGATGTATTGGCAGGTTGAAAGCAGAATATTATTTTGGAACACATAATGCTTCCATCATTGGCACAATAATTACATCCAAACAACTCTTTTATTTACCAACATGATAACTACCCTGTGCTCATGCTGCCAATAATATAAGGCAGTGGTTTCAGAATAATAATGTGGAAGTATTTCTTGGCCTTCTTATAGTCCGAATATGAATCCGATAGAGAACGTTTGAAGATTGATTGTGAAAAAATATATATATACGTAACTTTAGACCTGAAAATTCTGAAGAACTGATCCCAATATTGTTTTGAATATAGTTAACTCAATGCCCATTAGATTAATTCCAGTCATTGAAAAGGAAGGCGCGATGATAAAATATTAAATTTTTGAATATATTGTAGATTTTTCTTGTTCATAGTTGTCTTATTCGTGCTAAATTTTGTTCTTGTTTATATTAAAATATATCATACACTTTAACACTTGCTTTAAATTTCGTTATGCATTTATTTCCTCAGCACCAATATTTTGAATTTTTAGCATATTATAAGCACAGCTTACCAAACAATCAGCTATCCAACTCTTAAAACTTGAACGGTATGCGCATTTCCTCGCGCAGGTCGCCATTTTCTGTTAAAATCTATCAAATTCGATAGTGTTGGCTCGTCGCTCGTGGTCGTGTCAGATGAGTTGTTTGTGTTAGCCAGTGTCGTAGTTACAGTTTAGGTATATATATTTTCTAGTTACGGTAATTAACAGTGTACATACGTTCTTGAACAAACTACTTATTAAATAATATCTGTGCTTGTGCTTGTATATAATAGAAATGTATAAACCGCGAGGTGGACACGTTTGTGCCGCTAAAAACTGCAGTGCGAAAAGTTATAAATCTAACTAGAAAATAAGTTTTTTCAGATTTCCCAAAGATGCCATTAGGTAAGCACCTTAAAACTGATGTACAGGGTGGCCCGTTTAAGAGGGGCCTATACCTTATCTCGAAAACTACGGGGGTTGAAAAAAAAAATTAAATACAAAAGTTATTCCTAATAAAATGATCTTTATTTTTTTTTGTATTGTTTTAATCGTCACTTTTTTATATACAGGATG
>JAEQML010068987.1:0-17831 GCA_016904865.1 Pissodes strobi | reverse complement strand
GAGGATTTTCAGTTCCTTTGAAAGTTGTATAGTGCGTATGCAAATTGTAATGTAATAATTGTCTTTGTTAGAACCATGTAAACATTTTATATTCCAGAGATCAACCTCGTCATTAAGTATCAAAAAAAACTCCTCTCGCAAATGGTTCGAACCAATGAAATGAAATGCATTAAAAGTACTTTCTTCAACTACTTATAAAAGTATTTCGCGGTAGAGTCCATTATCTTTTAACGATTTCTAATAAGTCTAAAAGCTTCAACAGAAAATGCAATTAGCACTCTACTTTTAGAAGATTAGGAAATCACTCGATCCCAATCGCATTTTCGCAACTTTTTTCCTTTAAAACGCGAAGCGGTAATGATTATAAATTTTCAATTCGTTGTCCCTGGAATCGGCAAAGTATGCCAAGGCAAAACGTAGCATTTATCTCAAATAATTTGCATTTTTAATGTCATTCATATTGCAGGATCTTCACACCTGCATGTTAAGTATTAAACTGGCAATATAAAGTACAGTTCAGGAACGTATATAATTTCGTCCATACCCTCCTTGACACTCACAGTTAATAATTCTAATTTTACCATAAAACTATGAAAAAATCTAAATGTGAAGAAGTTCTGTCAAATATTCCTGTTTTTCTCTTAACATTTCATTAGAATCATAAAATCATAGGACAGATGACTAGCTCTGTTGCATTTCCACAAGCAACTATAGTGCTATAGTGTTATGGGGGCTCTCCTGCTATACTACTAACATGTCCTTCGCCATTAATATCAATACTTGGCTAGTCTCCTTTGCCCAGAACATTAAGTTGTTTATGTAAAGTTAGGATGTAACTTCTTATTATTATTTATTTCTTCATTGAATTAATGAAGTATACCTGCCCTTGTTGCATTCATATGTTTTCTGCTAGCCACCTCTGGATTTGTCTTTAGCAAAAGCCGGAACCATTTCATTTCCTGTCTGCCATTTTATGTTTCGAAAATGAATTCATAATTCCAAGAGGTAAGAATAATGTATTTTATAAGTTTCGAAATTACCGGAAAACCAATATCGCAAGTCCTTTTTATTGCGCGTAAACCCTTATAAATGAGTTAGTAATATAAAATAATTAAGATGTTACCTACCCTTAAGGATGAGGCCAGCGCAGCGCAACATGTGCTCCCACTGCTCGTCAGCGTCGAAGTGGGTCAATTATTTACTTTAACCCAAACTAGAAGGTCCTTGGTCTTGAGAATCCTTAAGGGCGACTCAAAAATCAAACGCCAATCAACTGCATCTGGTATCTCAGAGCAAATAAAATACGGTACGCTCGTACAGGTGTAGGTTTATTGGAGACTCCTTAGGTTTGACGTCCAAGTGTTGTCATGTTTCTTTCAATAAACAACATGATATAAATATTAAAATAATTTAAACGAGCTTAATGGACAACAAATAATAACCAGATATATGCTCACAAATATAGAACTAGATCATTATCGGAAGTAGCAGTATAAGATAACAAATGATTACGAAAAATCCAAAATCAATTTTAACAAATTAATGATAAACGCAATATGCATAAGGTATCTATCGTCACATCATACTAGTAATTAAGAGTTATCAGTATAATACCTATTGCTACTAAACCTTGTGCGAGTCTACCATGGTATACGTGTCCGCAGACATAAATAAATCTTAACGAATCAGTTTATGAAATACCATTACGTAAAATTATTAATTATAACCAGATAGCTAATCAGTCAGAACGACAATGTTGTATCATTTACCACGATATATATTAAATTGGAAGAATAAGGAAATATAATATGAAAAAAATACTATGAGCATTAATGATTACTTTGTGCGCAGCCAGTCAACATGGCGGACGTGTTTGATATTAGTCGAGAGAAAACTGCAAATTTATGTGCCATATGTGTTAGAAAAACAAAAGGAACAATTAAATGTGTACAATGTAATAAATGCTATCATAGTTGTTGTATTGTAAAGTGTCCTGGCTTCAAGATAGTCGGCATAGACGAGATTGTTTGTTCCGACTGCAATTGCGAGGAGGATATGGCGGACGGTGAGAGAATTAAGTTATATACTAGAAATAATGGCTTTTTGAGTATTCTGGTTCTGGAACTGCAGGAGAAGAATGACCTTCTCCGGGGAAAGGTCGAACTTCTCGAAAAAAAATTAGAACGGTTACATAACAAGCCTCGTATTATTCAGGAGGTTAGAATTCTTTTCCCTCTTCATCGAATTCCAGCGCCGCTTCCGTTTCCACTCCTGAAACACATGTCAACAGTGTCAACGACCGAGACATCGGCATCAACTCGAGCAGTGCCACCAACGGAACAGCTGGAAACAAGAATATCGATAGTGGAGGATGTTGCCAATACCGAGGCTATCTTAACAGCAGTCGAGGAAACCAGAGGAAGCAAAACAGCCGACGTAGCCTCAAAATCCTTGAATGAAAAAGTAAACAAAACAAAATCGGATTCATTTCCGGAGTTAAAAAAGATTAAAAACAACAATATTACTCTCAGCCAAGTCAACAGAGCGGTTGAGGCAGCAGTTAATAGTGGCTCAAATATGGACAATAATAAACGTTAGACCAGTCAGACATATCGTCCGTCAACCTCGCAAATCCAGTTCGTGTAAAATCAGAAATCCAGTCGCGGTGCTAGGAATGTTTACTACGGTGAAGCGACAAGGAACGAAATTACTTCGCAACACGTGATCACAGCGGTCGAAACTGTAAATCAAGTCGGCGTAATGAGTTATGTTCATAATCTAAATCCCCAAGCGCGAGACAGGCGAATAAGTGGGTACAAATGAAGCAGATGCTAACGCGAGGGCAAAACAAAAATGCTGGCTCTTTGTATCCAAGTACCGAACAACATATACTATAGAAAATCTGAATAAGTACTTATTAAACAAATATCCCAAGCGTGACTTCATTTGCGAGCAGCTACATAACCGGCAAAAACTCAGTCAAGCTAACTGTGGATGCAGACCTTAGGGATGATTTGTTGAGCCCCTCCTTCTGGCCTCAGGGAATTGAGGTCAGCAATTATCTTTTTCGTCGAACATCCTTCCCAAATGAAAACAGATACTCCCAACATTACAGTGGAGACAGATACCTCGGGAGACCTCATTATTAAGATCTTGCACCTCAACATTCAGAGTGCCCATTCTAAGTATCTAGAACTGGAACAGCTCATCAATGAGAATCAATATAGTGTGGTAGCACTTTGCGAACACTGGATGAATGCAGGGGAGCTTGAAGTGTTTAGCCTGGAGAATTTTCAGAAATGTTCACATTACTGTCGAAAGACTCTGCGAGGTGGAGGAACTTTGTTATTAAATGACCATAACTTCCCTATGTCGCCGATAATTTCTACAATTAATAACTCTGAACAAAATTTTGAACACTCTATTGGTAGTTTTAAGGTAAATAATATGAAATATGTTATAGCAAGTCTCTATCGCTCCCCACATTCTGATCTGGATAGGTTTCTTGTAAGACTGGAAGCTCTACTTCTGAAACTCATAAATATTTGTACTAATGTGATAATATCTGGATATTTTAATATAGACATAAGTGGTAATTTTACGTGTAAGGATAGATTAATGGATGTATTTTGTTCATAAAATTTTAGGCCCTTAGTTAATGAGCCAACTCGTTATTGTAGTACAAAGGCATCGGTGATTGACAACTTCTTTGTGAATTTTAACTTTGATTTCTGTACAAGAGTCTTTAACACAGGAATATCAGATCATCAGGGCATGGAGCTATGTATATATCATAATGAACCTGCAGTAAATAAGGTGAGGTCTGTTAAAATGTATAGGGCCTTTTCAAGGGAAAATTAACTTTATTTTTGTTCTTTATTGGATCATGAGGGATGGGAGGATGTATATAGAAAGAATACAACTAATGAAATGTTTACTTCCTTCTTTAATATTTTATGCATTATTTTAACCAAGCTTTTCCCAACAAATCTAAAATTAACATCCAGGAATATTTTTAAAAAATGGCTCGACCATGATGTATTAAGACTTTCTGATGAATTGAAAAAGTTACATTGGTTAAAGTGCAATTTTACTGACGACAAAACAAGTAGACTCTATAACAATAAAAGGCAAGAGTATAAGAATATGCTCGCAGAGCGAAAAAAGAAATATTATGGTAACCAAATTCTAAGATCAGACAATACTAGTATATGTGTATGGAACATACTGAAACAGTTAACAGGAAATGGTAGGAAAACACAATAATCCTTTGAACTTAAAAAGGATGGTGAAACAATTACTGATGCTTATAGAGTATGTAATATGTCTAATGACTGTTTTTGTAAATGTCCTGTGACAGGCTCAGGGGGGAACTCAGGGGAGCCCAGCGTGGCTTTGGGGGAGGTGGCTGCAAGTTTTTCACATCTTTTTTTTTTGTCACCCGTGGATGAGCATGAGATCCTAGAAATAATCAACAGGACATGTTCAAAGAGATCAGCCGGTTTGGATGAGATCCCCTGTAATCTTCTAAAGAAAACTCCCCTTCTAATTTGCAAGCCATTGACATTTATAATAAACAATTCTTTTATGGGGGTACGGTTTCCTTTGATTTTAAAGAGAAGTAAAGTTGTACCTATACATAAAAAGAGAGACAGGAGAGATGTGGAGAACTATAGGCCAGTTGCCGTACCATCAGCCTTCTCAAAAATATTTGAGGGAGCGATGCATAGGAGGCTTCTTTTCTTCTTACAAAGTAGATTGTTTTTTAGTAGAACTCAGCATGGTTTCTTGCATGGTCGGTCTACTCAGACAGCTCTTTTTGATCATATAACATCAATATTAAACTCCATTGATGTCGGTAAAACTATTTTAGGTATATATTTTGATCTGAGTAAGGCCTTCAATCTGATGAACCATGAGATCTTACTGTTTAAGCTCGAGAAGGCGGGCATCAGGGGTATTGGTCTTCAATGGATAAAGTCCTTCCTGGAGAATCGGTCTCAGGCCGTGCAGATTAAAAGTGAGAAGGATAATGTCCTGAATTTCACCTATGAGTCGGACTTTATTGCTACCCCTGTGGGGGCCCCGCAGAGATCCCTACTGTCGCCTCTGCTTTTTTTAGTATTCTGTAATGATCTGGATAGTACCCTGAGCGATGCTAATGTATCCGTTGTGCAGTTTGCTGATGACACCTCAGTGACAATATCCCATAGAAGTAAGAAGGTCGCCTTTAAACTGGCAAATTTGACAGTGCAAAATATGCAAGAATGGTGTAACAATAACTTACTTTTGCTTAATTCTGATAAAACCAACTTCATACATTTTCAATGCAAAAGTAATAATGCCAAACCTCAATACACGGTAAACATTCAAAATAAAGAGATAGGCAGGCCAAAACACCAAATTTCTCGGACTTACTATACCCACGAGAATCTTGATTGGTCTGCGCATGGCGAAATCATATGTGGAAAGATCTCATCAGCAAATCGTCAGTATGAGAGACATTGTCAGTCATCAGTCTCTGCTGTCATTTTATCATTCATATGTTCAGTCTCGTATATCGTATGGCACTCATTCCCGCACGCATATTCGTAAATACCTGACGCGTTATCTTCCGAAGTTCATTCGTAAATAACAGACGTGTTGGACTAACGCGTCAGTTGTTTACAAGACTCCCTAGTGCGTTAGATTTAGTAATATTTCACTTTTCGCATGGCCCTTCGCTCGCTACCGCTCGCTACAGGGGCTCAAGAAAAAGAAACTAACCAGGTGCCAACCCAAACGTAACCCAAGACATGCCCAAAATTAAGAGAAAAACTAACCCAAACTAACCCAAGATATACCCAAAATCAAGAAAAAAACTGTTTAGAAACATAATCTCAAAAAAAAAGCAACGGGGTTTGAACCCGCGCCGTCCAGGTGAGACCCAACCATTTAAACCTCTCGACCACGACAGCTCTTGCGGTAGATTGATTGAATCATGAGGCCATTTTGTAATAATGCGTAATGTGGTATAGTAAATGCCAGACGTATCGTCACCATACGTCTGGTATTTACGAGCGCCCGAAACGCAGCCGAAACTTCGTGAGTGGATAACGCGTCGGGTATTTACAAATATGCTTCCCGCACCATATCCCGCGTTTTTATCTTGCAAAAGAGAGTGATTAGATCAATTTGTAGGGTGACCTATCTGGAGCACTGTGCGCCTCTATTTTGCAAGCTGCGAATAATTACTGTTTTTTCATGTTATCTTTTTTGTGTGTGCTGTTTTGTATATAAAAATCGGAACAATTTTGAATGTAACAGCTCTGTAAGAACTTCTGATACAGTAACGAGATATGGAAGTAACTTTGCAGTTCCAAAACGCTTTATAACTATGTATGAAAAGGGTCCTCTATATGGGGATAAAGGTATTTAATGAACTACCCAGAGATCTTAAAGGTGTAAGACCATATATTGGATTTAGAACAAAGATTAAACAATTTTTTATTTCACATCCATTTTATTCAACTGAGGAATATTTTAGACACAGTAGGGGCGATGGTGGGGACGAATGTCTGTATTGTAAGTGAGCTGCATGTGTGTTGGTTTGTTCCGTTTTTTTTGTCTATTTTTTATGTTTTTTACATTTTAACTCTATATATAGGTATATATAACATGTTTAAAACCTAACTTTTTAATACGATTAGTTTTAGATATCTAAGTTTAAGTAAATATATTGACGACCCAGTGTTCCTGTAACCATAATGGCAATAAAGATTTTGAATTTGAATTTGAATAATCGAACCACAATAGTAAATGGTATCTCTACCAGAGGTATACTTCCAAAAATATTTATATCAATACAACGCAGACAGAAATAAAACACGCAATCTAATACAATGCTGAAAATACTAAAAATACGCAAATAATATTATGTGGAAGCATTCTGTGAACATAGAACCATACCCAACCCAACTTTAACTACACTTATCTGGTCACTGATAACACCTCCGGCATCCTGAGCATAGGCTTCTAGGCACCTTGGCAATTCCTAAACTTTTTTTCAGGCTTACGCACTACCTCCTCTTAGGAGAACGAGGTCAAGTCAAGATCGTCCACCTTGAACGCCAAGGTTCAATGTTTTAGGGTCAGAAAAAATTCGACCAGGACGCCAGCTTTACATTGTCCTACGACAACACGTAAAATACAACAAGATGGTTGCCACCAAGTTTAATAACATCTTTAATATGCAATAAAACGTACATAAGGCTGTATAATTATGTATTGCTGACAGGATAAAGAGAAAACCGACGATAAAACCATTATCCACCCAATCCATCTAATTCAGCAGGCCATTTTAAACTCCTGACATCAAAATCGCTAAAAGCATGAATGCGCGGCACAATAATTCATTCCTACACGTACCTTTAACCAAGAGCCTGCGTCTCTGTTGGAACCAGCTGCGAAACAACCGGGCGGTGTTGCCAAATTTAGGGAACAAAGCGCAACCACTAAATGATCTTGCCTGCTTACGTCAAGTGAAAATCCAGACAGTCGTTTAACATCAAACTAATGGTAACACATCGATAAATTATGTTGTTTCTTGTTGGCTTGGTCCGCAAATACATCAAAATCGCATGAGGATCGCTAGAAAAATATGTAGACTTGGCAACATTCCAAGGGGGGTACCCTCGTCAAAGTTAGGCAACCAACAATTGTCAAAGTCAGCTATCTCTTTTGAAGGTTATCGTATCAGAAATAAACATTGACTGAATTTTTGACTTTTCCTATTAAATATTGAAACAAATCCAGAAAAATAACTGACAAACTCCGAAACCAATATTTCTGACATACATGAGACTGTTTTAATGTATATTATCATCGAGAAGGTGATTATTCAGGAAGGTAAGAGAATTATTGAATGTTTTGAATTGCTGCCTGCCTCACAGCAAATCCCTCTTTGACTGCATGCATTGTGTTTTGTAACACTCCCTCTTTTATGTATTTCTTATTTTCTAAAAATAAAAAGAAAATGTATAAAAGAATATACATCTTTGGGTCCGGATAAAACCCAGGGTCAGATGCACATGCATTATTTTTGTAAGAAGCAAGTTCACGAGAGCCCTCAATGGAAACAATCCAGCACCATTAAAGAGGAGAGACCATCAAGGTGACATAATTTTCTATTATTGTTTGGACCTCCAACCATTTAAAAAAGTGTTGTGGCCATTGTTATAAATGATATAATACAATTATCGCTCCAATTTACTAAGGTCAAAATCCAACTCGGAAATCCTATTTTCTTCTTCTCTCATAGATACTCAAGCCAATAACCACTCATAATTTATCTTATATTATATTTTACTACTTATTATTCGAAAGGAAAACTCGGCTATATAAAACGCAAGAACTCGCAAGAAATTTCAATTGCAGGAAAAATGCAGCCTTTATTCGGCATTTCAAGTTGAAATTTCTAAGCTCCTTGTTCTCCATCTTGATTGATGAATCGATGGAATCACAGCTTGGACATTGCGGTTTTTCCGTTTTCCTTTTACCCGCTTTTTTTGTCGAAAGCGTACTAAAACAAATGGGGAATCGTATTGGTTGTATGCCATTGTCTGTCTGCGTGAAAAGTGGCTGACATCTGGGTCAATAGGGCCTTTTTGTTTCCGTTCTTTCTGTAATTTAGCTCATCCATTTTGCGGAAATATGTGCTGGGAGATTTATTGTTTATTAGGATGGATATTCAGGCGGTGGTCATATATTCCAATTCGATTCAACAGATGGAAAAAATAGAATTTTATGTAGATTGTATATTGACCTCGATCTAAAAGATTTTTAGTATTTGCCAGTAATTCCTGCAAATTTACAGATAATATAAGGGTTAAGCTTTTATGGAATTTAAGCAGGTGTAATCAAAAGTTTGCTTGACATCAAGAATCACGGCGTATAATTATCTGTTTAGCTCCTACAACTAGCTCGAAGAAGTTAATGGGACTTCAAAAAGTTATATTATTTCGGTGAAGCTGCAATTCGAGGTACAGGCCAAAATTATAAAAACTATCGGACTGCAATTACGTCTCTTTTTATAGATGATGTATGAGTTTTCTTCCATTTAAAAAAATACAAATATTCTATAAATAAATGATCAATTTTTAGATCTAAATTCTGAAGAATTTGTAATATTAATTTTTAAAAGCCCAACACTACACAATATTCCTATATTAACATAATCGAAATTATTCAGCTATATTAGCGTATGCTAACCAAATATGCATCAATTAGGATGCTCTACAATTCAAAACTTAGTTTGTAGTTGTTCCAAGCTAATTTTCCGGTTTCCACAAATTGAAGGCATTGCAGATTGGTAGTAAGTCAAAATCTTGCCGTGTTGTACCGCAAAGTGCTTTCGTAAGCAACTGTACAACGCTGTCTTTCTCGCAAGCTACACTACTTGTGGTATTGTCACTAACTTTACTGTTTTGATTTCGCTAAAGTTGCCACTTCCAATAAACTTCTGAGATATGACCTGAAAGCACTTGTAGTAGGTGTTTAAATGTAATTCGCTATTATCCATTATGGTTTATACTTTTTCCTTCTACAGACAAAAAAGGCATATCTATATTTTATTTACAATACAATGTCCGCTTATATAACCGTAAACCGGGGGAACTTCGACATACGGGTGAATTTCGACACCTACAATAATTTTGCTACAATTTTGCCGTTTTTTCCTGTTTTTTTTTCATATTGTTTTTTCAATTGATTACTAGGTTTCTTCTCTTTCTTTTCATATTGATTTTTCTGAACAAACAGACTAAGCAGTAACGCGCACATATGTAAAGAAGATGTGGGGAAGGAGTTAGTAAAACTATTCTCCAAAAAAAATGTCCAAAGCTGTAGAAGCTGTAAAGTGGGAGATTTCCCATATGACTGCGAGCAAAGAGTTCAAGGTCCTGAGGAGGAAAATCCACCAAAAACCTCCCCTAAAACCAGGTCGTCCTATTGTGCTGGCCCAAGAGGGAAAAGACCTGATAGCAAAATATCTCCGGACGGTGATCAACTGGAGTTTTCCAATGACGAAAGCAGATGTTTGCCAGGTTATATTAAAATTTGTGACATACAGAGATATTGAAGGATGGAAGAATAATCAACCTGGAGAAGAACTTGTACATTGCTTTGCAAGCAACAACTTAAGCACCCGCTTAGCAACAAATATTAAACGCCAGGTGGTGCACCACAAGTAACCGAATTTTTTAATAACGTTAAAGATCAGTTACAAAATGCTCCACTGCAGCAGTCCCCAGGGGAACTACGCGAGTAGAAAGAGTTCCAGAACTTCGCTAAGTGTGATGATTTGCGGCACAGCAAAAGGTGACTTGCTACTCCCGCTGGTTGTCTACAAAGCACAACATCTTCACGAAAAGTGTGTAGAACTCCTTTTATTTATTGAATAAAACTCCAGGTAACTATAGAGTTCTGTATTAATTTTAGCAAAGAATATATAAGATAGTAAGGCGACATAGTGTATATTAGATATGTTCTATATTGTTGTGGAGGATTCATGTTTAAACTTACAAATTTCTGGGTTTTCTCTCCACTATCGTTTTGAATTGGCTATATATAACAGATTCAAAACAACAGTGGAGAGAAAACCCAAAAATTTGTAAGTTAAAATATTGTATATTCTTATAATCTACATACGCATATCAATGCGTCACTCAATCTTCTATTCTCTCTATATATCCTGGGTTGGTGTAGGTTCATATTATAAATATAATGTTACAATAACAATGCCAATTCAACAAGGTTGACTTAGTCTTGTCACCCGTGTCGAGTATCTCGTTCATTGAAGTTAAACAATAATATTACGTGTAATAGGTAATGTAAATAACCTTTGTCTAGACCTCGACTAGTCGGGTTGCCTTCACGATCTAATTTATGAAATACCGGATGTTTTCCTGATACACTATAACTGGACAATGCGGGGGCCTAAAGAGACAGTATATGATTCAACATTAAGTGGGTGGTTTGATCTGATAACCTTCGAAAAGTGGTTTTTTGAAGTATTGTTTCCTTACACCAAACAAAATAGCACTCCAGATGAGTTAGAAATTGAAATAGGCGATGAACTCGCATCGCACTTTTCACCTCGCTTTGGAGAATTTGCCTTAGAGAATAACATCTACATGACTCCCCTTCCGGCAAACTCTACACACTTAATGCAACCGATGGGCATTTATACATTCCGTAAATGTATACGGCACCTAGCACTATCCCATTGGTTGGATTTAAAATTTCAACCAATCAATCTTTGAGTGCCATATGCGTGTACGGAATGTAAATCGGTGCCATATGCACTTACGGAATGTAATAACAGTTTATTGAGCAGCATGTCTTTGCAATTCAGTGGATCATGTTTAGCAAGCCTGGTGGCGGCAGTAGTTAGATGCTGTGCTTCTGATACGATGCTTCGGTTTGCCTCCTAGTTCGATTCCCGTCAGTGGCCAGCGTTTTATATTTTTTTTTAGGTTATGTTTGTTTCTTTTTTTAAATTTGGGGTAGTTTGGGTTAGTTTGGGTTAGTTTTGGTTAGTTTTGATGATTGCACCCCGGAGCGAGCGAAGCGTAACGGTACTAACTACAAACGCATGTTTGAAAACGCTTGTCTTTAAAAGACGTCCTCTTATCCTTTCCGAACTTCTACCATACTCTTTGAAGCCTTCGGAGTATATTTATACTGCAAAAGTATTTATTACATTCCGTAACTGAATATGGCACCGAATTACATTCCGTACACGATTATGGCACTCGCGCGTTGATTGGATAGAAGTTCAAATTTTGAAGGGTTTGACCAATAACAACCCCGAGGGGCCATATACATTTACGGAATGCATAAATGCAACCGGTGGATGTCAGTTTTTTTGCTCCAACGAGGTGAGGGGATGTTTTGGATGGCTGGAAAAATGAATCGCGTCGAAAAGGATCCATCCCAAACGATCAATTCCCATCGCTGTTAAACCAGTTATGGGTACACATAAAAGAAAATGCAGCAAAGAACCTCCAGTCCCGATTTCGATCAACAGGCATAAGCCCTTTTAGTCTTCAAACGGTCAAATTCGGAAAGGCCAATGGATGATAGTTTACTCGAATTTTTGGAGGAATCTCGTGCTTACAAAGAAGATACAGCAGTTCGTAAAAGGGAGAAGAAAGTTTCCACAAGACCAGGTGACCAAATATAAGCAAAACGAGCTACGATGGCTCCCAAATCGACAGATGTCTTGATGTTTTACCATTTGAAGCAGCTCCTAAGGCACCCAATTCTTCAGACGCCGAACAATGTGATGTTTTACCACCAAAGTTGCCTAAAAAGAATATTGCCAACAAAGCCAGTTAAAAAAAAACCTGTTTTAACTCTAACGTAAAAGCCATGGGTAGCCTCAACGTCACGTGGTCTAACAGGCAGGAATATTGACAGCAATACTGACTCTTACGGTTCATTATGCAATTGCAGTTATCAAAATTACACTGGTAGAAATGGTTCGATCTGTTGCATCTCCTGCTTGAAGTGGGTCATTATGCATGCCCTTCCTGTGCCTCGTGCTCAATTTGGTTGATGGATTATTCTGATAACACCAAACGAAGGGTGTGGATTAAGAGCGTAACGTGCAACAAATGGATATGTGGACATTGTAATAATGGTTTAAACCGTGCGAATTACGGAAGCTCTATTTGTGAGGATGAAGACTAAAGACTGACTATTAGCAATTTACTTTGTACTTCGAGAATATATATATTAAAAAACCGGCATGAAAATTCGACCAATTTACCGGCGACCCGAGTCGTTCGAACGCGAGAAAAAGAGTCCCTTTTGTTGTTCGCACACACAAAATAATATTCTCTTGCCACATATGAAAGTCAATATGCTCTTGGAATAACGTCAATTCCCTCAGTTTGAGAACTATTTTCTGAGGCGAAGAAATTCTTCTCTCCACACAAAGTAATATTCTTTTGCCACATATCAAAGTCAATATGCTCTTGGAATAACGTCAATTCCCTCAGTTTGAGAACTCTTTTCTATGTGTGCACTAGTTCCCTTCGTACCCAAAATTCGCACCCGTGCATGGGTAGGAATTTACGATCTACCCACTTTCCTGGATCTGCTGTCATGGAAGCAAACCAGATAGAGGAACCCCCCTTATGGGACGTTGAACCCACAGACGGGGAAGAAGCCTCGCGGGTAAAAACTTTACAGACAATAAGATCAAGTGGGCATTGAATAGCTTCAAACCCTATAAATCATCAGGTACGGACGGCATATTTCCTGCTCTGCTCCAACAAGGCAGTGATAAACTTCTACCGTACCTGAAAACAATCTTCAAAGCTAGTTATATCCACAGCTACATTCCGAAGAACTGGAGAAAAGTCAGGGTTGCGTTTATCCCAAAGGCTGGAAATCGTCCACCGGACGAACCAAAGGTCTATCGCCCCATCAGTCTAACCTCCTTCCTACTTAAAAGTATGGAAAAAATCATAGATGAATACATCAGAGGCGAGTTTATCTCCAAAACCCTACTACATCCAAAACAGTTTGCCTGCCAACCGGCAAAATCCACGATAAATGCGCTCCAATGCCTAGTAAAAGACATTGAAAAGACATTCGTGGCGCAAGAAGAGGCTATGTGTGCATTCTTAGACATAAAGGGTGTATTTGTTAACACCTCATATGAATCCATGCAAAGGGCCGCAGAAGACAGAGGTATAGACGAAACTACAACGAAATGGATAAAAGCCATGCTTTGTAGTCGTAAAATTACCTCAAACTTAAGAGGCGCTACTGTAACGGTAAAAGCAGCAAAAGGGTGTCCGCAAGGCGGAGTTTTATCGCCCTTTCTGTGGTCCTTGGTAGTAGATCGACTCCTGGTAAAACTAACAACCGAAGGGTATGACGTCCAAGGGTATGCTGACGTCCTAGTCATCACAATTAAGGGCAAGTATGATGGTACAGTATTGGCCAAAATGCAAAATGCTCTACATCTTGTTAAAAACTGGTTTATAAGGGAATGACTAAATGTCAATCCCAGTAAAACCGTCATAGTACCGTTCACAAAAAGGAGAAAGGTGGACCTTACAGCCCCTAGCCTAGACGGCGTGACGGTTGAACTCTCAGACAGTGTTAAGTACCTAGGGATAGTCCTCGACCGCAGGCTTAACTGGAATGAACATATAGAAAGAACTACCAAAAAGGCAACAGCGGCACTTTGGGCATGCCGCAGACTTTTTGGCAAAACATGGGGTTTAAAACCCAAGATGATCTATTGATCATACATTACGGTTGTAAAACCAATAGTCACATACGCCTCACTGGTCTGGTGGACCAAAACAGAGGAAAGGACTACGCAAGGCAAGCTACAAAAAGTGCAAAGACTTGCCTGTCTGGGTATCACAGGGGCAATAATAACCTGCCCCACGATAGCACTGGAGACGATGCTGGACCTTCTTCCCCTGCATTTAAGCGTGAGGAGGGATGCCTTATTAAGGGCGTCCAGAGTAATCCAGACCCAATCAACTAACTCAGGTGATCTGACTGGCCATCTAAAGATTCTGGGCACAATTAAAGTCGAATCGCTGGCCAAAACAGACCATATGCTAAAGACAAGGGATTTCCAACGCACCTTTAAGGTGATCATAAAAGTTCGCCCAACAATGAGAGCACTACAGCCCGAACGAGGTACATTGGTCTGGTACACAGATGGATCTAAAATGGAACAAGGGGTCGACGCCGGGGTTTATGGTCCTAGATGCAGGATGTCAAAATCTCTAGGTAAAGCCCCATCCATATTCCAAGCAGAGATCCTTGCCATTGAACTGTGCGCCTCTGAATGCATCAAAAGAAAATCGAGAGGCGCAACTATAAATATACTATCCGACAGCCAGGCGGCTTTAAAGACACTAGCCTCGTGCGAATTTGACTCAAAGCTTGCCTGGGAATGCCGGAACGCTCTTAACCAACTGGCTAAACATAACTCTGTTGTGGGTGCCAGAGCACGAAGGAGTGGAAGGCAATGAAATTGCCGACCAATTGGCCAGAGAAGGAGCACAGAGTCCATTCTACGGACCTGAACCATTCTGTGGCACCACCAGAGGACACGTCGGAGAGGACCTCAATAAGTGGGAAAAAAGGCAGAAAGAGGCCTACTGGAGAAACACTCCAGGACAACGACGGGCGAAAAGATTCATATCGCACTCGCCTGAATACACTAAGAAGCTACTAGAGCTCCATAAAAACAATCTAAGACTGGTCACGAGCTTCCTAACAGGTCATGGACCATGGAGATACCATCTCCACAACATGGAAAAGACTGAGGATCCACGTTGCAAATTTTGCAACTCAGCAAACGAAACTGCGAAACACATTCTTTGCGAATATAGAGAACTGACCCGCCAAAGGCTAAAATATCTGGAAGAAGTAGTATGTAATCCCAAGGATATTACACAACTAGCCCCCAGAAATATCCTAAACTTCGCGAAAAGTGCAGGCATTTCTGGGAAAATCTAAAGCAGGGTAGTCACAAAAGATCTTTTAGGTCTAAGTGAAAAAGGGCTGAAAAGCCGAGCGACCCCTTTACATACAATACAATACAATACAATACAAAACAATACAATACAAACACCCAAGAGCTTTCTTACTTCGACAAATCGCTAACATACATAGGGTGTCTATTATACGGGGTATGGTATAGTAGAGGGGTCATTCGGCAAGATTTTTCCTTCAACTCGTCAAACACAATTGATCTTTTGTGTATACCCTTCTATTTCACACTAATATTCCTATTTATTTCGGGAACATCAGAATACTTCAAGGGTTGAGCTCTTGTAGATCTCCAGGTGCCACAAGGGCATTTTTGAGATGTCTCAAGTTTGGCAGAATCTGCATTGTTCGTCAGTGGTTTTCCCCATTTTTTTGAGGTTCCAAGGACCATGTCCAGTGAGAAGGTCTACGACCAGTTTTATCTCTTTTTTTTGTAGCTTGAGAAGCCTTTTGTGTAGTTAGGCGAGTGAGAGATCTAGTCTATCTCTGCCCAGGTGCGTTGGCCCAATGTGTCTCTTTCCGCCTTTTTTCCCAATGTCTGAGTTCATTCATTACGTGTCCTCTAGTGTTGCCACAGAATGGTTCAGGCCCGCAAAAGGCAGTCTGTGCACCATTCCGTGCGAGCTGGTTAGCGGCTTCGTTGCCTTCTACACTCTCGTGCCCTGATACCCACATTAGGGTGAGTGTGTTTCTGTTTGCCAGTTAATCTGCAGCTATGCGACAATCCCACACTAGCCGGGAGTTGATTCTGCTAGATCTAGCGCTTTTAAGGCTGCTTGACTATCTGATAGAATATAGATCACCTCTTAGGCCTTTTCTGTCACATTCAGAGAAGGCTATATTGATAGCATTTAGTTCTGCTCGAAAGATTGTGGGGGTATTTCCTGAAGGTGCAGATATTTGACACATAGGTCCATAAATTCCGGATCCCACTACTTCTTTTATCTTTGATCCATCTGTGTACCAGACGAGTGATCGCCTCTCTAGATGTTTTAGTATTTTCCCTGTAGTATTGCGGTCTTCAATTACCACTTCAAAGGAGCGATCAAAATGGAGTTTGGTTTCCATTGTATCGATTGGTTTGGTCATCGGCTTTATCTGGATGTCCTTCAGAATTTTAGGGTGACCAGTCACGTTTTCTGACTTCAGTTTTTGTGTCTGAGTGACTCTATGCGCACTGGTCCAGGCCACCATTTCTATGCAAATGTGCAGCAGAAGGAGGTCAAGTAGGGTTTCCAGAGTTGCTGTGGGGCACGTTTACATAGCCCCTGTTATACCCAGAGAGGCGAGCCCTTAATACTATTGTTAGCTTTCGCTGTGTTGCTATATCCTTTGTTTTTACCCACCACACTAATCAGGCGTAAGTTATAACAGGCTTTACAACAATGTTATAGAAGCACCTGATGATGGAGGGTTTTAGGCCCCACAATTTACCAAAGAGTCGTCGACAGGTCCAAAGCACTTCCGTTGCTTTTTTGATAGTTCTTTCCAGGTGTGGGTCCCAGGTTAGTTTCCGGTCAAGAACGATGCCAAGATACTTAACCTCTTTTGAAAGCTCTACCGTTGTCCCTTCCAAAGTGGGTGCTTTAAGGTTCAGCTTCCTTCTTTTTGTGAATCGGATCTCTACGGTTTTGCTTGGATTGACATTTAGTCTTTCCTGTGTACACCCTGTGCTGACAAAGTTGAGTGCACTTTGCATACGTTCTGAGAGAACGTAGTCATGCTTACCTCTTATAATTTTAACTAGGTCATCTGCGTAACCTTGGACTTCCAAGCTTGCTTCAGTCAGTCCTACCAGTAGATCCTCAATAATCAGAGACCAAAGCATGGGCGATAGGGCCCCTCCTTGGGGGGTATACCTTTATTAATTTGACTGTGGCGGCCGTTTCTCCAATGGTCGCGGTGATTTCAAGGCTGGTTAGCATGGATTTTATCCATTGTAGTGGTTGGTTCCACTCCTCTGAGGGTTGTGGCGCGCTGAATCGATTCATGTGAGGTGTTGTCATATGCACCTTCTATGTCTAGAAATGCGCACAGCGCCCCTTCTTTTGCAACCAGTGCCTTCTCTTTATCACGGACGAGATTTTGAAGAGCATAGGTGGTAGATTTTTGTGGTATGCGAATTGTTTTGCATGCAATGGAGCATTATACGGGATAACTTCGACACCAAAAAGAGACAAAAAATGGTTGAAGGGGGTAGGGGACAAAACTGATTTTTTCTTGGTTGAAAGCAAAGACATCAAGTGTTACAATGGCTT
>JAEQML010068986.1:0-17834 GCA_016904865.1 Pissodes strobi | reverse complement strand
AACACCCTGTATAAGTGCTACATAATATTTGACAATTTAATGCGGTCGGGTCTTCCTTATTATACCCAATTTTCGATTCCGTGGCACGAGCTGGTCACAAAGGCCTATGATATAATAGCAGACCCTTGGGTGATGGGTTCGGCAACGCACGGCCAAGCAATCTTCCACGGCAGATGTTTCCCGACAGGTGTCGCGGCAGCTGCCTTACCATCCGAACGTACGAGGCCTGTCTTTTGTTAATGCCCTGTACTTATTTCTTCAATTTCTTGTACAACATTTTTCAGATATTCCCGGATAAACAAATTTAATACCGTACGCTAGATAGTACGGCATTTTACGGAACAGGGGTCATAGTACAGATTTTCCTGATTTAAAAAACGTGTGCATGATGTATGTTTCGTGGATAGAATTGTACATTATTATCGATTTTCTACAAGTAAAAGAAGCAAAAATCAGTTTTTTCGACATAAAAGTATGTATAATCTATGTTTCATAGATGAAACTGGGAATAAACGATTTTTCACACAGCAAACTGGGAAAAACGGTTATTTTACAGATAAAAGTGGACAACCCGATTTTTCACAGATAGAACTATAAATAATCGTTTTTTTTTAGAAAAATCGTCAAATCGAGTTTTTGCAATAAAATTGTGCCTATTCAATCGATTTCCTTTAGGTAAAACTGTGAATAATATATTTTTTTATAGATTACGAACTGCCCATAATCGATTTTTTTCACAGACAAAACCATAAATAATAGATTTTTACAGATAAAACTCGGAATCTGTATACAACTGTGCATAATCAACTTTTCGCACACAAAACTTTGAATAATCGTTTTTTACATATAGGAGTAACAAATTCTTTTTCTTTAAGATAAAACGGTGAATAATCGATTTTTCAGCTATATAGTCAATAATCGTGTTTTGACATAAAAACGTACATAATCAACTTTTTACACGTAAATCTGTGGTTAATCGATTTTTTTTTACAAATAAATGTCTGGAAATCGATTTTTCTGTTATGAAATTGTGCATAATCGAATTTTCACAAATTAAACTGTTACTAACTGATTTTCGAGATAAGTCGAGTTTTTATATCACAGAAAACTGTAAGTAATCGTTTTACAGATAAAAGCCTATTGAAAAATTTGTTTCATTAATTTTTCAATTATAAATAATCGATTTTTAAAGGAGATACGGTAAAAATCGGCTTTTTGCAGATAAAACTGTGCCTAATTAATGGATTTCCAGATAACATAGTGACTAATTAATTTCTTTTTGCGGATTAAAATTTAAAAAATCGATTTTTTTAGATGGAACTGATTTTTTACTTTTTCGCAGACAAAACTGTGAGTAATAGAGAGAAAGTTTTCACAGATTAAAGTCGGAATTTTAATAAAACTGTGAATAATCGATTCTTTGAGATGAGATTGAGCATAGTTTTATTTCCACATAGAAAACTGTGAATAATGATTATTTTACAGATAAAACTGGGCAGTTCCTAATCTGTAAAAAAAATTCTTATTCACAGTTTTACCTATAGGAAATCGATTGAATAGGCACAGTTTTATCTCAAAACCCTCGATTTTGCGATTTTTTCTAAAAAAAAATTGATTATTGCTTTATCTGTAAAAAATCGATTTGATTTTTCACAGATAGATAGAACTATGTATCAATAATCGATTTTTTTTAGAAAAATTTACAAAATCGAGTTTTTAAGATAAAACTGTGCCTATTCAATCGATTTTCTATAGGTAAAACTGTGAATAATCAATTTTTTTCACAGATTAAGAACTGCCCATAATCGTTTTTTTCACAGTCAAAACTATAATAATAAATTTGTGTACAGCTAAATGTCGGAATCTGTATAAAATTGTGCATAATCAATTTTTCACACACAAAAATTAAAATAATAACAGAGTAGAATAGGAAATAGTTATTTATGATATAAGTGCTAAAAGTGACGTTTTATTTTGTGAGAAGGGAAGTTTGGGACACGACGCCGAAGGCGGAGTGTCCCATCCCTTCGAACAAAATAAAATCACTTTTAGCACATATATCATACACTATTTTTTCTACAAACACCATTCAAAGTATAAATCAACGCATTTCTTACGTTATTAAATTTATAAAACATCTTTTTGAAATCAAATTATTCATCAAGTTTATTGTTGCTACGGTAATGAAAATTCGACCGTTTGTTGACAAGTATCTAACTTCAAATCTCGTGACATGGAAAGTGATCAAGGAAATTAATTTCTTCCTGCGGATATCGAAGAAGCTGCTAATAAAGTCACTTTCGAGTTATTGCCTAGTAAGCAACAATACGAGTTTTCGTACAACCGTTTCATTAGATGGTGCGATCTGAAAAATGTTAGTGGCAAGTTCAATCTGATATAAAACATTTTTATATGTTCGCACCAGTGCTAAAAGTAAATTACTTTTAGCACCAGTGCCATCATAGAAAAGTGATTTATATATATAAATCACTTTTCTATGAGTGCCATAAAGTGACATTTTAGACACTGACAGCATGCGTTAAAAATTGTACTTTTAGTGACGTTTGTAGAAAAAAGCTTTTTTAGTTAAAACTGTGAATAATCGATTTTTCACATAATATTATGATCGCGTTTTGAGATAAAACGTACATAATAGACTTCTCATACGTAAAACTGTGATTAATAGATCTTTTTACAAATAAATGACGGGAAATCGATTTTTTTTGATATGAGATTTTGCACAATCGATTTTGCACAGGTAAAACTGTTATTAACTGATTTTTTGAGAGAAGCCTGTGCGTAGTCGAATTTTTATATCACAGAAAACTGTGAGTAATCGTTTTCACAGATAAAAGTCGACAAATTCATTATGTGCTGTAAAAAACTCTGTTTATTTAATTTTTTAATTGTGAATAATCGATTTTTTAAAGAACAAATCATAAAAATTGGCGTTTCTGAGATAAAATTGTGCATAATCAATCGATTTCCCATAGGTAAGACGGTAAATAATTAATTTATTTTACAGATTAAAATCGGAAAAATAGATTTTCTTTAGATAGAGCTTCCCACAATTGATTGTTCACAGACAAAACTGTGAGTAATAGATTTTTCACAGATAAAAGTCCGAATCTGTATAAAGCTGTGATTAATCGATTTTTCACACATAAAACTCTAAATAATCAAATCTCATTTCTTTACATATAAGAATAGGAAAAGTCGATTTCCTTGAGATAAACCTGTCAATAATCGATTTTTTGCATAAACAATTGTGAACCATCGCTTTTTTACAGATAAATGTCCGTCAAATCGATTTTTCACATAAAATTGACAATACCCGATTTTTTTGGATAAACCTTTGCATTATCGAGTTTTCACGAAGAAAACCGTGAATAATCGTTTTTTTTTCACAGACAAAAGTCGACAAAACAATTTTTCTGAAGAAAAATATCGATTTTTCGCATGCAGAACTATAAATAATCGATTTTTTTCTTTAAAGAAATCATAAAAATCGGTTTCTCTGAAATAAAACTGTGCTTAGTCAATTGATTCGGTGAATAATCGATTTCTTTTACAGATTAAAGGCGAAAAATTGATTTTTGATGTGTAAACATCTTACGCGGCGGTATGAGGGTAAATCTCGGCAAATGAGACGGAAATGTGGGGACAGAAATGTGTAAACCGAGGTGACATTACAACCCATGCGCATTGAGGAGCAAGCTAATCCAGGACGGCCGCGATTGCAACAACTCAAGTGGCGCTTCTAAAAAGCTAGCTGCTAGGGCGGTATTAGATTTTCATGTCCATGCTGTCGATATAGGACATGTTTACACATCAGTGTATGTGCCGTGTCAGTGTCTCGAGTACTAGCAGACTCGCTCAATTTTTTTTACATAGAACTGTGCATAATCGATTTTTCACACATAAAACTCTGAAAATCGTTTCTTTACATATAAGATAGGAAAAATCGTTTTTTTTTAGATCAAACAATGAATAATCGATTTTTCGCATATAAAATTATGAATAATCGCTTTTTGAAATGGAACTAGACATTTACATAAACGACTTTTCACTGATAAATGTCGAAAAATCGATTTTTCAGAAAGGAAAGTGTGCATAATAAATAACCGATTATTTTAGATAAGCCTATGCACAGAAAACTGTGAATAATCCAGTTTTTTTACAGATAAAAGTCGGTAAAACCATTTTTCTGAAGAAAACTATGATATTTCACAGATAGAACTATAAATAATCAATTATTTAAAGAAGAAATCATAAAAATCAAAAATATTTTAGTACCCTATTTAACAGCTTTGCTATTAAATCTGGTGGGAATAAAACTGTGCTTAATTAATCGATTTGGTCAATAATCGATTTCTTTAGAGATAAAAATTGAAAAAATTGCTATTCTTGAACTAAAACTGTACATAATCGTTTTTTTTAACTGAATAATAGATTTTTAAAAATAAAAGTGGAAGTTGTGTGTGGAAAACTGTGCAAAATCGATTTTTCACGTACAGAATTTCAAATAATTGTTTTTTACAAATAAAGAGTAGATTGATCTTTCACAAATAAAACTGAGAACAATCGGTAATTTTTTCTGAGATAAAACTGTGAATTTTCGATTTTTTTAGATAAAACTACTCATAATCGATTTTTACCCATAAAACTGTGCATATTCAATTTAACTGAGGTCAAGTTTTTCACATTACAGAAAACTGTGAATAATCGTTTTTTTTACAGATAAAAATCGACAATTTCACTTTTCTCAGATAGAACTATAAGTAATTGAAGTCGTAAATATCGGTTTTTCTGAGATAAAACTGTTCATAATCAATTGATTACCTATACCTAACTGTTTTTTCTTACATAGATTTGCCTTTAATAGATTTTTTTCACAGAGAAAACTTTAAATAGGCGATTCTTTGAGGTATGACTATGAGTTTTCACACCATCAATAATTTATATACAGGCGTAACTGTGAATACTAGACTTTTCAAAAATAAAAGTCGGAATTTGTATAAAATTATGCATAATCGATTTTTCATACACAAAGTTTGTTTGTACAAATAAAGAGTAAGCAAAGTGAGCGAAATGAGATGAAACTGAGCATAATCGATTTTTCACAAACAGAACTGAGAATAATCTTTTGTTTAGATGAAACTGTGGATAATCTACCTTTTGAAATAAAACTGCGCATAATCGATTCTTACTCATAACACTGTGCTTCTTCAATTTAACTGAGGTTAATCGACATTATACTGTGCATAATCAATTTTTCACACATGAAATTGTGAATAATCGGTTTTCGAGCAGAGACATAAAAATTATATTTTCAAAACTTGATATGCTCGTATAAGTACAGGGTGAATTAAAAAATATCGATCTTAGTAAGTTTTAAGTAATATTACGAAAATTTGATTTTTGGTGCATTCGAAAGCTCACCTCTTATAAACCCTTTTTGAATGAACTGTGAGGTAAATGAGTTTATACTAAAAAATAAAATTAAATTCGAGCGGTTTGTCAGGTCAAGTCAGACCACTTCTAGTGCATAAGTTAGCAGTAAGTTGACCATGACGACATAGCGTTAAGGTTCTAGACCGGCCCTGATTGAACATATCAACCATCGATTGCCTTGTAAGCCCTTCGTGTTTTCGCAAAGAAACGATAACTGAACTGTGCTCCAGTATTATTGTTATTATTATTATTATTATTATTATTATTATTATTATTATTATTATTATTTCTTTCTTTGTTTAGTCTCACATTTACATATGTGGTAAAAGGTAGTGAGGGCTTTCGCAAAACTCACACCTTGTTGACTTATTTTAGGATTTTCCTGACTATCGGACATGTTTCTAGGATCACTGATTTTTGCATGTCTGTTATTAGTTGATGTGAAAGATTATGTTTCGTGAATCCTGCGGGTAACTCCGGGGGTATGAGGCCTGTGACTGAGATGACTACGGGCAGGATGAGGACTTCTTCCATTTTCCACATTGATTTTATTTCCTCAGCTAGGTCCGTGTATTTTCGTATTTTCTCTGTTATTGTCTTCTGTATGTTGTGGTCCAGGGGGTGTGCAATATCTATTAACATTGTGATTTTGTTAATTTTGTCTATTACTGTTATATCTGGTCTATTGTTTATACTTGTTTTATCAGTTATAATTCCTCGGTGCCAGTATATTTTGTAATTCTGGTTCTCGTTGACTTGGTCTGGTGTTTAGTACGGCTCTTCTATTGTTTTAATGTTATGTTAGTGGAGTAAGTATTTGTGGAGGATTTTGGCTGTCAGATTGTGCCTGTTTAGGTATTCTGTTTGTGCTAAGATAGAACATCCTGATGTTATGTGTTGTATCGTTTCTGGCATGGATTTACACACTCTACAGTTATCGTTTTCTATGTTAGTTTTTGTTATGTACTTTTGGTAATTTTTTGTCGGTACAACTTGGTCCTGTATGGAGAACATGAATCCTTTTGTTTCACTGTACAGGTGTCCGAGTTCGATCCACTTGGTTGACAGCTGATTTTGTTTATCTAGATCGTTCTTGAATTTGCCATGTAGTTTTTTGCTGTTCTATATCTGTGTGATGTTTGTGAAGAATGTTTTCTTGTCTATCTGTTGCATTTGTGTGTGTGTGCTGAGTGGTGTGTATTTTTTGTCTGCTTGTTTGATAGACGCGTGTAGTGGTGACTGTGTTGCCTTCATGTTGAAGTATTTTCGTGAGCTATGTATTTGAATGTTGTGTGTTAGTTCGATGTTGATTAGGCCTCGTCCTCCTTGTTTACTAGGTAGATACAATCTTTCAACAGCCGAGTTAGGATGTAGGGCTCTATTATCCGTTAGGATTTTTCTTTTTTAGTTAGTCTGTCTAGTGCTTGTACGTCCGTTAAGGTCCATTGTATGACTCCGAATGAGTAGGTTAGTATGAGTATTGCCCCCTAATTTTATTTTTTGCGTTGAGTTGGGTGTGCATGATTCTTCTTAGCCTGTTCTTGTATTTTTGTTTTCTATGTTTTCTTTCATTTCTGTCGTTTTATGTGTAAGTGTTTCGTTTACTCCTAAGTATTTGTATGTTTCGTTGCTAGGTAGTGTAGGGAATGTTATGTTATTTATTAAAAGCTCTATGTTGTTAGTTTCGGTTGTTTTACCTTTTTTTGCTATAAGTGATGTGCATTTATCTAGTCCGAAGTTCATTCGTATGTCTTTAGAGAACTTAGTAGTGGTTTCCAATAGCGAGGACAGTTGATTTTGGTCGGGAGCATATAACTTTAGATCGTCCACGTAGAACAGGTGTGATATTTTGTAATCTTTTGTTGGGCTGTATCCAATATTTATCGACTTTAAAAGGCTGCTTAGTAGGTGGAGAGCTAGGATAAACCATTTTGGGCTCCATGTGTCCCCCTAGAAGATTCCTCCTGTTATTTTTATGTTATTAGTTTCTAGATCTGTGTGGGGTAGGGTGAGTATTAATTTTGTTTCCCAATATTTCATTGTTTGTTTAAGGAAGCGTATGATGTTCTGATCGATTTTATAGATTTCTAAAATGTGGAGCAACCATGTATGAGGAACGGAGTCATAGGCTTTTTGGTAATCTATCCAGGCAACAGCTATGTTTCTGCCTTTTGCTTCTGCTTGTCTCGTTATCACCCTGTGTATTATGAGCTGCTCTTGGCAGCCTTTCGCACCTTTTGTACACCCTTTCTGTTCTTCGTGTTCGATTTTTTGCTCTGTGATATGTTTTGTTACCTTTTCTGCTATTGTTTTTGTGATAATTTTGTATATAGTGTTAAGGCATGTGATGGGTCTGTAGTTTTTAGGATCGTGTGTATTTTCGTTCTTAGGTTTGAGATATGTTATGCCATGTGTTAAGGATGGTGGAACCTCTGTTGGATGGGTAATTACATGTTGAAGTATTTGTGCCATTTTGCCATGTAGTGAAGTAAGATGTTTCCAGAAATAATTATAGATTTTATCTGGTCCTGGCGCCTTCCAGTTTGGCAGCTTCTTCAGTATGATTCTTAATTCATCTATCGTTATTTCATATGGCATCATTGGTTCCACTGTCTCTGTTCTTTTTGCTCTCTCTGTTTTGATCTACTCACTATTCTCGGTTCTGACCATAATGACTTCCAGTATTTTTCGACTTCTGCTTGTTTTGGTGCTTTTATATTTGTTGGTTCTTCGTTTGTTCGTTCCAAATTCTTGTAGAAATGCTTTTCGCTTGATGTGAAGTTTGGGTTGTCTTGTTTCCTTTTGTGGGAGATAATGTACCTCTTCAGTTTCTTACTTGATGCCATTAGTTTTTGTTTCAGTGTATCTATTGCTTCTGTTATTTGTGCTGTTCTTGTACCTGTGTTGTTATTTATAATATTTATGTTGAATTTTTTGTAGAGTTTGTCATGTTTTAGTTTTAGGTCTACCAATGAGTTATTCATTTGTGTAAGGTCACTACGAATTTGACTGATTTTGTGTTCCAACCGTTTTTGCTATGGAGGTTTTTTGGTTGGATCTGTTTTTGGCTTTTTTGTTACTTGGTTTATTTTTGTTGGTGATTCCCAAGGTGTCTGTGATTGATATGGCTGTGATATATGTTATGTCTATAAGGTCTTCTACACTTTTTACGTCATCTATGTATTTATTGATGTAGTTATTATATGTTTCAGCTGTATTCTTTGTGTTTCTATTATATTTCAGCTTAGGTAGACGTTTCCTGTAACTGGGGTTACTTCCTTTGTATAGTAGCATATTTTTGTTGAATGTTTGTTCGATTTCCGTTAATAACTTTTGGTTGCCCGTATTGTTTGAGTTTGTCTGTATGTTATTATTATTATTATTATTATTATTATTATTATTATTATTATTATTAACATTATTATTATTATTATTATTATTATTATTATTAAACTAATGTTGTCTTATAAGATACATTGAATACTTAGGGGCATTTCCTATTTCTACTATTTTTAAGGCAACCAATCCTAATTTTTAAATAAAATATTTTAAAACTTATATAGAAAATGCCTCAAAATTGATGGTTTATGAAACGTTGACATTTCCAAGCCATATTTTTAAATCCAACAGAAAATGTGTTGGGTCACCATTAAAAACATAGAATAGAATTGAAGGGAGTTGGCGCTGGTACCCGCCTCTGCCACTGCAACCTATGCAGGTTTATTGTAGCACTCCGAACCATACTTAGAGGACCTCATCCAGTCTGGTCTTCCTAATCAGACTCCACAAATGGAGTACCGGCTCCTCCAGGTCCTGGTTTGGTCTCTCCGAGCCTTGCATACCTGAGCCTGCAGAGAGCCTCACACTCGCACTACACGTGTTTTGGAGTTTCCTCCTCCTCATGACAGAACCTGCAACGGCTATTATCTGCCAGGCCGATCTTTTCCATGTGTCTGTTCATTCTACAGTGCCCCGTCAGCTGACCCACTAATATTCTTATCGTCTTGCGACTTCTCTTAAGTAGATCTACCGTGAATTTTGTGAACGGTTTGGCCTGTAGTTGCCCCGGTGTTTGTAACCCCCAGTTTGGAGATTGTTTACCTATCCAGCTTTTAACTGCTGTTTTGAAGACTCTTCCGGCTATCCCGCAGTAGGGCTCAGGTCCCAACGTAACCTTACTTGCGCCCGTTTTGCAAGTTTGTCGGCTTCTTCGTTGCCTTGATGGCCTTCATGTACCGGAACCCACGCAATGGTGAGCTTATTGTTACGACCGACTTCTTCAAGAGTCGATGAGCATAAGCAGTCTTTAACTAGTCTAGATCTGAACTTGTGTGCACTAACTGCTTTTAAAGCGGCTTGACTGTCGGAGCATATGACTACCTTCCTTTTTCTAATGTTGAATTTCTCTATCTCCAAGGCGTAGTGATGAATTGCCGCGACCTCTGCTTGGAACACTGTGGCTTGACTACCCATGTCCATGGAAATATTTGACCTTGGTCCGTGGACCCCGGCTCCCACCCCTTAATTGGTCTTAGAGCAGTCGGTATACCATGCTTGGTTCGCTTTTATAGGAGGCCCCCCTCCCATTCTTCTGTGTCCACAATTGCTACTGAGAAGGGTCCATCAAACTCATAGAAAGGGGGTTGTTTCGTTTGATGGCATTTCGAAGAGATACTTGATCTCCTCGCTGTCCTCTAGTTTTTCAGCTTGTGTGCCTTTCCCATTCAATGATAGGCTTGTTGCCTTGCGTGAGACGGTATTGTACCATTCTTACGTTCCCCTGTATGAGGATATGTAATGGAGGTAGATTTAGCAGGACTTCCAGTGCTGCAGTTGGGGTCGCCCCCGAGATGCACAGACATGCCAGCCTTCGTACGCCTTCTAGTTGCCTGATTGCACCTGTTTGTGTGGCCTTTATGCCCCAGGCTATAGAGTCATAGGTTAGCACGGGCACCATTTTGTACAACCAGAGATTTAATTCGGGGCTCAGCCCCCAGTTTCTTCCGCAAAGTCGCCTGCATCTGTCCAGTTCAATTCTTGCTTTCTGAGTGACCTTGCCAAAATGCGGTCTCCAAGCCATGGCTTGGTCAAAAATGACACCTAGGTATTTGACTTTCTTAGAAAAGGGAATTATTATCCCGCTGAGCATTGGAATTTTCAGAATCATTAATGCCCTTTTCTTTGTGAATGGGACTATTGTGGTTTTCAGCGGATTAACCGACAGATCCTCCTCTTCACACCATTTGCTTACTATGTTCAAGGCCTTTTGTGCTCTTGTTGAAACATAGCCCATGTTCCTTCCCCTGACTACTATGACTAAGTCGTCTGCGTAGCATAGGCGGAAGTATCGTTCATTTTCCATCTTGTCTAGAAGACTATCTACCAGAATGGCCCACAGTAGTTCTTGATAGGACCCCTCCTTGGGGGCAGCCCCTCCCCACCCGCGCCGTAACCGTATCCGCATCTATGGTGGCAGTTATTGTCCTATACTTTAGGTTTGTTTGGATCGAGTTGCAGATGGTTGGGGGGATTTGTTTGTGTTTGAGTGCCTTAACCAGCGATTTGACTGGAACGTTGTTGAAAGCACCCTCTATGTCCTGAAAGGTGGCTAGTGTCACTTCCTTATCCTCTATTGCCTTCATCAGGAGTCTATTTAGATCGTCCAGGGCCAAATTTGTAGACTTTCCTGGTTGGTACGCATATTGACGCTCGTGAAGGCGTTTTGTTGGGAGAATGTTGTCGCGAATATACCGATCGACTAGTTTTTCCAGTGTTTTAAGCAGGAATGAAGTTAGACTTATTGGTCTATGCGACTTTGGCGTTTGGTCAGGTGTCCTGCCTATTTTTGGCAAAAGACGACCTTTGCCATACCGCTGGCGTGTGGCCCCACGCTATGCATGCTCTGAGTATCTTACAGATGTGTGGCATTAAACATAAACTACTATATAGTTTTCCTTCAAATAAGAAAAATCACGTTTTTTTCCCTAACCCCGAAAAATTTCTAGAGGAACTCAACCTTGCAAATCTGCGAAACTTTTGAGACATATAAATGAAGAATTTTAAAAACGGCCTTCGTATTAACGTCAACGATAAGTGAAAAATATCGAAAACGTACTGAGGCATGGAAGTATATGTCGAGAGAACAAAATCGACTAATAAAATAAAGGAAAAAAATGGCAACATTTTTCAAATTTGTAATTCTATAAGATAGTCGCTGTATTATTGACGGGCATCCATCACATTTAATTTCGTTCAGTTATCGACGCAATTCACCAGCAGTTTATATCGGCATCATCATCATTACCTCGCTGAGATCTCGACTCGATGGTATTTTTTGCTCTCTATCTCTTTCCAGATATTCGAGATCGATTTCGATTCTCTAATGTACTCGAATATTATATTTAGGTGAACAATCATCGTTTTCAACTTAGATCACTAGCGGATTGATAGATAGAGTAGCATTCTTTTTTAATTAAGATCGTGTCTCTAGCAAACTAATGAGATAATTTCTCACGCTGTGACGCTCTCTGAATAAGGAGAATATTAGGTTTTGCTTTATAATGTAATACCCGATATAGTCAGTTAATTAAGAAAATCATACTTCTGCCCAACCTAAACCGACATCCGAACCCAATCCTCTGCGGTTTGAATATTATGTCATAATGAAATACAATATCAATAATAATTGTGCAAAAAGGTTGGCCTTTATCCTTTATGAGTCGCCATTGTAACGAACAGAAATTTCCCAGCCGCAAATGTTATACGCAGTACAATGTTATATTTAGTCAATTCTAGTTACTGTTATTTACAAGCATTTGCACTTAAGAGGAGCTTAATTAGGATAATTAGATACAAAACTATCTTGCCCGTCCAAAATAGTTATTTAATTGTCTAACGACTTGTTTCAGTTGAATTTTACATTGATAAAGAAGCTCAAGCCAATATCATTTGGGTTTTGAAAAATGTGATTCACTAAACTAGACGGTACTAGACTCATGTTTTAAATAATTAAGAAGGTTTTTTTCAGACATTTATAACGTGTCTCTCGAATAATTTCCATCACTTTGCGCGTTGTACCGCGATAGGCCGCCTATTTACCAGATGTTCCCGAGACCATAAGAAAATCCATAAACAAAATGGTAAATATGCATTACGGGACGCTCCATCAGATTGTCTCCAATCTATAGGTGCTTTCAGTGTTTATAGAGTTGTCTTAATGTTTCATTTCTGTTCTTTTTTCCTTTTCGAGTTAAATGGCATCGCTGTGATGTTATTACCAGGCATGGTTACTGTAGAATTGCACTTTAATATGTTGTTTAGTAAGTATAGGAAATACTTGGCATTTATATTATACGTAGTAGTAGCAGTAGGTACCTGGAAGTAAAGAAATAAGTAGCAACGTCCAGTGTCTCGATCTTGAAGTTTTTAGTTTAGTTTTAACACTTCATCGAGGCAGTCCTCCTACTAAAGAAAGTACAACCCATCTCAGTATAAAGCATTAGCTCCTCTTGAATATCTTTTTTTAGGTGCCCGTACCTATTAAGTAATATGTCATTCCATCACTTACTCAGCAGTTAGGACACAATTAGCATAATTAGATATCGTTCCCGAATCTCGAATCTGGGTTCTCGCCCAGTATCCTTTGTCCTACTTCAGGCCCATCTAGAACCTAGATTATTTAACGTCTGTTTAAGGCCAATTAATAGAAGCTTTTCCTAGCAATCCCATGGGATAGCTCGTTGCTCTCAACCCCACTATGTGTTGCTCCGCATAGCTTTATAACTTTGGCTCTTGCTTATTCTTCCAGATCTACCATCAGGAAGAATAGTTTAAGCTGACAGAATAAGGTTTTCCCACTACATCTCGTGGACAATTCTAGTGTGGTAATTTCCTCTTTATCCCAGGTACCATTTTCTCGCTCTTTATCCACATAATCCTCTTCTCATTGCACCGCAAACTCCCATCACGTTCTTGACCTGTATGCATCCTCGGTTCTCAACCAGATGTTCTTCGTTCAATGCTCAAGTTTAATAAATAGGATTCTGGCCGATGCGTCGAGGTCGATTATTCCTTTTAGCAAACAACTCAACTATGTTCCGGTACCCACTGTAGGATCGCAGTTCCTTACTAGATTTTCCAGGGGATATCTGCCTTCCTGCAGATGATCGATATGAATGTTGTAGGCCAATTGATTATCAATACAAAAATTCAAAAGCTCTATGCCCCGAGAAATCTCCAGCTGCTTGTCATTCAAAGTGATGTAATCAACGTCGAGATTTAATTTAATCGGTCAAAAGGCCATTTAAGCAGTTTTTTCGGCGTTGGCGACAAGTTTGTTCCTTTTTCGTCCATTCCAGACTAGACCGACAATCGTCCCGACATCATCACGATTGGAAACCTTGATTAGTAAATTTGTGTCATCGACATATGACATTAATATGACAGGTAAGTTCTTGAATGCGCTATGCAAGTCATTAGATTAATTATGAACAGTAAGGGCCCAAGTACCGGCCCTTGTGATGCGTCACCAATTAATTCTGCGCTGTTGGAGTAAATTGACTACTATCAGAGTGCGACCCCACAGCATAGAGAATAGTTGGTTCACTGATGGCCCCAAGACCAATAATAGTACAGGAGCAGCTGCATGGAATAAAAATGGTAGGGTTAAGCTTAAATGTTCCCTAGGCAAACATGCAACCATTTTTCAGGCTGAAGTTCAAGCCATTGATAGACCCTGGAAACGCAAGTCAATCAAAATATTCTTAGATAGTTAAGCGGCTTTAAAAGCTCTTGAATCTAGCCGTTGCTCATTCAAGGCAGTATGGAACTGCCAGGAACTACTCACGAAACTAGTAAAGAAAATAAACTTACACTGATCTGGATACCTGGACATGCAGGATATGAAGGCACCGAAAGAGCTGATGCTCTTGCGAAGCAGGCGGCCGCAACGGCTTTCATAGGGTCAGAATCAGTACTAGGAATAGCTTACAAGACATCTAAAGAAGCCCTCTTCAGGTGGACACAACAGCAATTTGTATACAAATGGAGAGAGTTACCGAGCCTCACTCATTCAAAGAGGGCAGTGAATCTGCCATTAGGAGTGAGAACTAGACAACTACTTCAACTTGGCCGATAGTAGATAGATAGTTAGCATGCATACTGGCCATTGTCGGCTAAGAAGCCACATGAACAAGATAGGGCGTTCCGAAGAAACGGAATACCGCTTGTGCTTGGAGGACGAAGAAACAATGGAGCATGTTTTATGCCACTGTCTAGCAATGGAAAGAACGAAAGAACCAGACAAACAGTGTTTGGAAATTTTCAAATTATACTTGTAGATTTGAAAACTATCTACCCCAAAAAGCTAATCGACTTCATGAAAAGGATCGAGCCTCTGGACTAGTGGAAACCACAGATGTGAGCCACAATAGAGCAGGGGTCGCAGTGGAGGGCCCCATCTGGGCCCACTCACGTATACGAATACGAATACAACCCCGCAAATATGACTCAAACCAGCGCAGGGCTATACTTCTTGAGGTAACCCGCCTATTTAAAATATTATTTCATTAGACTTTATACATTTTTTGGTTTTGAGACACCCCATATATGTAAAGAAAGAAAAAGAGAAAAACAAGTCATAAATTGAAGTCGGGTTTTGCGAGGTTCTTTTTGGAAGAGATCCGAAAGCTTATCGCTCGAGAACGGGGAGAGATAGTCAAAAGCCGGCGCCGGGCGCAGTCGCAGTGTATGGTTTATTTTGATGAATTGTTTTGCTTCTGTGTTTTAACATGTCATTACAGGTCAGTAAAATGAAATTTAAAATATTGTTATTAACATAATTTGTGCAAGTATTTCCTTTATTCTCATGGATAGTTCATATTATTTGATGGCACAACATGTGTACATATTTAATGAAATCGTTTTATGCTGTGAACAATACTGCTTTAAATGAAAACAGAAAATGTATTATTTTCTGTCTTTTCGTGCTATAATTTTAATTTTAGTATGACTGAGAGTGTACGCAAGGGCCTTAATGAATCTACTAACCATTTACTACCCTGACGGGAGAATATCCTAGTTATAAATGTAATGATCATTCTAGAGATATTCGCCCAAATTGCAACTAAACAGCTGGGTAGCCTCCGTAATCCAGGACCTTAGTACCTTCCAGCGGCGTCTGGCTAACTAACAACAACCCCTTTAGTTTTAAATGTATTGTTACAAGTGTGGAACTACGAATTGTGGCACGGGAGACAGTAATTTCGTTAATTATTATACTAATAAAGGTTATACTCCATACTTCAGTTTAGGAATTTAGATCGAGGGTTTCTCTGTCGTACTCTTTCCCGTCGTGAATTCCAGGCTGTTTGGCACGTTTTTCTCTAATAATTTGGCACGTTTTCTTTAATAAATTAGTCGTATTAGGAATCTGTGGTTTAATTTACATGATGCACCTTTCACTCAAATTTCCCTCATTTTGTTACCGTCGGACGCATTATGAGTAAGTAAAATTGTGCAAGATATAATAATAACACAACGTAGGGATTGGTTGGCAAAATAAAGACAAAGCACAACTTATCTCATTCAACTATGTTGAACAGGCGCGGGTATGTTACACGCTAATACCATAAAATTTTAGCTTCCTAAGTTGTATATCGTGACTCAGGGAATCAAATGCCTTACTCAGGTCAATAAAAAATGCGACGCCAATTTCCCTTCTATCCAATATTTTATTTACTTCATAATGAAATGAGAATAGGGCTGTTTCCAAACTATTACCCTTTACAAAACTGTTTTGTGAGAAATGAATAATATTTTACTTTTTGAGAAACGAGTAGAGATCATTATACATACGTTATTCGTAAGTCTTGAAAAAGGTACTGAGAAGACCTATGAGACGAAAATTTATAATATTGGTTGGGCCACCTTTCTTATAGAGAAGTTAGACGAAGGCAACTTATTACGTTTTTATTTTCTTTTCAAATTTTACCTGAAATATAATCGTTACAATCCTGAAATAATTCTAACAATATCCTCCCCAACGACTGGTGAAACAAAAAAGCTTTTTGCACGGAAAGTCAGACAATTATTAATATATTCGTCGTCAACTTCGTCCCCGAAGGAGTTACGTAATTTAGGTCCTAGTCCTATAGAGCTAAAATAATCGTTAAAATGACAAGCAGTTTCCATTTCAGTAAGATTTGTGTTATTATCTTTAGTTGATTTTGATTTATATGTTATTTTTATGATCATTAATAATCTCCCACATTTTTTTGACTTATGTTCTGAATTTAAAATTTGTCGATCGTTATACTGCTTTTAGCATTAGGTAAAATATCTTGGCAAAAATTGGTTAACATGGTGTAGGTTTTTTAGATCCAGGATATCTTTTCATCAAAGTTGAACTTGTAACTAGAGTATTTTTCACAGGTAATCCAACTTCTATTAACTTGTTTTCTGCCAACTTTCCGTCTCACTCGCTTTGAAGGAAAACACAAGCCAAAATAAAATGAAAATGTTTTGAATAAGTCAAAAGTTTCGTTCGCATCCGACAGTAAGAAAGCGCCAGCCCAGCTCCCCTCCGGTAGGCAGTACCTTTTATATAAAAACTTGAATTTGGCCCTCTGTTTTTGACAATAATTTTTTAAAATTTGTGTCTAATGATCCGAAAATCCGGTATTAAAAACTTCTGTTGACATATTTTTATTACTAACAACTAGAAGCCTGAAGCTGTGAAGTTGCTGTGACTCTAGTCGGTGAGACTATCATAAACTTAAAATCATAAGACGTCATAAAATCTCGAAATTTTGGTAATTTTTTTGAGGGTACAAGGGTATTTATATTAGTCACCACTCAGAATTACATTGTCCTTAGTAGCTAAAATATATTACAAAAGATTATTTAAACTGAATAGAAGTCATTTGCATTAGAGCTTGGTGGCCTATAGATTACAGCAAACAACAATTTTCTGTCCGGAATCTTTAAAGGGAAACATTCCATGTGTCTGGGAATATTAAAGCTTGACACATCAAAGTTCCGTAAAGCCACATCATCCTTAGCATAAATCGCTAAGCCACCAAGTTCGGAGATATCGCGACATTGAGGGTTATAGCGCAATAATTCTGTTTCGGTATTGTGGATAAAACTCCGTTTTAGTTAATCCAGAAAAAGGCAAATGCCAGTAAATGCGATCAATTTCGCCTGATAAGCCTAATGAGCCACATACTTAAACTTTTTTTAAAAAATAATTCATATGAGAATCCGCCTAAAATGTGAAGAGGACATCAGTCCATATCAGTGCAACACGTTTTTTTAAAGATTGAACCCCAAAAATTTTTTTTCCCAATTAATTAAAAAATTGAACCTAGCCCCGGAGAGTC
>JAEQML010068985.1:0-17838 GCA_016904865.1 Pissodes strobi | reverse complement strand
TAACATAGTTCTATTATTTTTCTATGCTGACGATGTCTATACATTTTCTCAAATATCTATGATGAATAAATTATTGTATATATTATATTCTTTATTTATTTAGTTTCTTGGGTATAGATACACATTATATATTTTGAAACTTTCAAAATTTCACACTAACATTCAAAAAAACTTAACAAAACGACGTATTTTATAAGAGAAAATCCTCAAATTAAAATTCTCAAACCAGATAAAATTAATAAAACAGTAGTCAGGAACGTGGAAGATTATGTGATTAAAATGAATGATTGTACTCAGTGACACCCGAGTATAACAAACCAACGAGTAGCGACAGCTGAGGGACCAAATTTTTCTGCGCATGCTCGAAATAGTGTGTCCATCCGTCAAACTGACTTTTGTTTTGTTGTAGCGCGTCAGTTACAATTTACAATGTTTACAAATTCCGATAAGTGAGTTTTAGTTATTAATTGTGTCGTAATTTCCAAATTTTAAAACTGAATAAGTGTATAATCATGCCGGGTATTTCTTGTGCATATCGTGCCTGTTCAACTAGGTCTGGAGATGGAAAATCTTTCTTCAAATTTGCTCTAAACATTATGACCGGTAAGTACATAGCTACTAACCCACAATATTATGGTTGTTTTTTTTTAAATTGAAATGTAAATTAGTTGTTAAATAATTGCTCTTGAAGAATAGATAAATATTTATACAGGAGCATTAATGGTGAAAAAGTGCAATTTATAAGTGAGAAATTGAGTTCCAAAAGACGTTCGGTACATGTAGTGTGTATTGTTAGACTGTTCTCAGTTTCAAGTTTCTTTTTTATCCAACAACATATATCTTTACATTCTACATTGAGCAAAAATTTTCAAAAGTAGAATAATAATGCACCGATATATGTGTTTAAAAAATAGTCTCTCTTAATTAGAGTATGTTCCTATAAAATTTGGTATGCTGTTCTCACATGAAGGGTCTATGGGCAATTTCCAGCAAAATAATTCTATTGTAAACGAACGAAATTATTCCGGCCTGGGTTATTTGTTGTAAGGCCAGGGTTTTATGTTTAGTAGACCTGATATTTTTATAGTAACCTAAAAAAAGAGAACCTAACTTGACCTAACCAACGATTTCGATTCCGCGGAAAAGGAAAAATAGAAAGGCGGTTCGGTTTGTTTAATGTAATGAGTTTCTTGGTTAAATAAGTAGCATAACGTGTCTATAGTCCGTTTGAATCACAGATGTAATATCCTAGTTTGAATCATACCCTAATTTCCAGTAAATCTTCCGAACAACAAATTCGGTTAATACTAAATATTTGGGAGTAATTATGCTTCTGTTTATCCATGTCTGCAACCTTTCTATAAAAGCCAATGCTGCTACGTTATCTTTACCTGTCAATACCTAACTATCTAATGGATAATAGCCTGAAATTAGAAAAATCCAAGTTGGTACAAATAATTCATACCTGAAAAGGAGTTTACTACAAACAAAGGATTAAGGATTTTTTGATAATAGACAGAAAAATATCATTGTAGGATGTTCCCCCCCAAAATGAGCTATTTGGGAATTATGTATATTTAGGCATAAAGTTGGGAACAGTTATTTGCTGCCAAAAAAAATTACCTTACCCAATAATAAAAAAATATATATATTAGTATCTTCGTAAATAAAAATTCAGGTTGATATTTGATTCTGTTTCTAAGTAAATCAGCATTATTTAGTTCTTTTATGTGATAACCCAACCTCTTCAGAGATATATTTCCTGTGAAGATTTTTGTTAACTTTTAATTTGTTTCGGTTTTTTTTTTGTTTTATTTTATTAAACATAATATTTGTTGTGCACAAGTATAACATACATATATAAAGGGTGTTTTAATAATAACTGACTATTTTGTTACTTGGATACAAGGAAAAGCTAATGGAACATTTTGAACTCTAGGTCTTTATTGTAAAACTAAGACATTGGAATTCGATATGAAATATAATATATTTCAGCTAAAAAATATATTGGGTGCTGGAAATAAAAATATATTCCAGTATGCCTTCACTCACAGATAAAAGTATTGCATTCTTTCAAGGATTTTGCAAATTATGTATCAGAGAAGAATAGGTAATTTGATATTCATAGAGGAGTTTATATCGATAAACTCGTTAAACATAATTACATCACACTTGATATTTGGAGATTCTGCTCTAGGTACTCTAGTTTTGCCAAATGTGTAGATGTCTAATTTAAATTAACTTACATTTTGATTTCAAATTGTAAAACACACCACTTGCAGAAGTTAGCTGGCATTCCAAAACTGCAATATGTGCCTCGATGTGTTATAAATGCTTCATTTTCTGATTATAATGATAGGCTTAAAATCTCTGCCCCCCTGTATTTTAATCAAAAACTGCAGAAATACCAAGCTTGTATTAAATTTTTTTTTTCAGTTTTATAAATTACAGTTATCATAAATCTAATGAGATTTTTTTTTCAGTGCCAAAGTCTGGGTAGAAGCTTCTATCAGAAGTGATATACTGCGTAAACCAGTTAAACAGATGATGGCATATAGACTATGCGAAGTTCACTTTGAGGAAAAGTATTTTTCTAAGATAACCTCTGCAGGAAAGAAAGCACTTGGTACCTAATGCAATTCCTACAATATTTGGTTAATATCAACTACGGGCATTTGAGACAAGTCAAGATTCATCTCAGGAACCACCAAAGAAAATCAAGAACCTTCCAGGTAAATCTTTATAGCAATTATTCATTGATTATAAAAAAATTACAGTATTAGTATTGCTTCTAATGGCATAAACTGCTACAGCTATTTTGTTTGTCTAATCATTATGACTGAATTTAGCAACAGCATTTTGAATTCCATAAAAAGAATAATTTTAATGGTTGGATTTATTAGTTACAAAACAGTAATTACCCTGATAGGTAGTCAAAATTCAGATATTTCACCTCATCCTATAATCACATTAATTGAATAAACAATATGAACTAGAAACACTACCTGGTTTTATGAGTATGTACCCAACAGAAAGTACCTACTGGTCACATAAATAGTTCCAGTTTTTATCTGAGTTGTGCTAATTGAAATTTGTCAGACACTTTATTGGGTCTAACATGATATTGTTTGACTGCAATTAAATAGCCTTATGCTTCTTGTTAATACTGTATTAACAATACCTTCATTCTCATTATCACTTTCAGGTCCTAGTATTTCAAAAGATGAAGAAACAAAATGGGTGAATTTGGATGATATTTAACCAATGAACTTAAGAATAGTTAATCGTGTTCTACCTCCTCATCTTTCACCAACTATATATGCTGAAAAGCTGCAATGTCAACCAGGACTACACAATAAATCAGTATCTAAGGCCCTTCAAATAAAAATGAAGACAACGTTTGATAAGGATAAACACTGCATCCTTTGTATCGATTGTAGGTACTCAACCAAATGATGATATACTTCGTACTATTTTAGAAGATTGTATTTTAAATTTAAAGGATATATATTTAAAAGCAGAAGGCATATTAAGTGACATGAGCTCGAATTTTATTGATTTGACTAAATGTCTAGGAATTAGACCTGAAAATACAGAGTTTCAGGTAGGAGGTGAGAATATGTTCTATATTTTTGACCCATGTCATTTAATTAAAGCCACCCGCACTATTCTGATAATTCTGACCTTAATCCCATAACTTTTGAAAAAATGAGGGTGAGTTATGCCACTCAAGTTTTGAGCCACTCAATTTCCAGTTTGGGTGCCCTTCCAAATGAAGCTTTTGCAACAATTGAAATTGTAGAAAAATTTAATAATTTTTTTGATATCCTGAACTCCTTATCATTAAATAATTCTTATAAATTTAAGAATGTATTTGACAGATCTGATTCACAGTTAGAATTTTTAAATGAAGCTTTGAATTTTTTGCCAAATTTAAAGGTAATAAACAAAAATGGTCAGGGTTATTAAAGGTTGGTCTATTACAATAAGAAGTCTTCTCAGTTTATGGCATTCCACCATTCCACCACAGAATGCTTTCTATTATGTCTGTGGATATTTGATGAAAATGTGTCTGGAGTACATTCATGTGACATTTGCTATGCTTTTAGCAGAGAATGTACTAGTATTGGTGTAGGCAAACTTCTGTCGCATTTTAAAGCTTTTGATGCAACCAAAGGTACTTTTGGTGGTTTATCATCACCACCAGAAAGTATTTTCAACTCGCAGTTTGGGAACATATGTACAGGCGAAAAAAATTCTAATTATCTCATGAATATAGTTGATAAAAATATCACATGTATAGTTGATAAAAATTATTGCATTTTTCATTTCATAATAATTCACTCTGATTTATGGAAAGTTATGTATGTATGTATGTAAATAGTAGCGTTTAGAGCTGTCTGTGTTCTCTTTAAGCAAAAGGGTATTAGCAATTTTTTTAAGCTATTTGATCTAGATATAGGATTAATAATTTGTGCTCATAGCTTTGAGTAATATTGTTCTCATATTTATTTTTGTATGGTTTATTAATAGGGTTATGTAACGGTAAATTGTTACTGTAAGGTTTAAAACTAGTATTGTTTATATGATAGCAACTACTAATTTATTATAAGCATTATTATATTCGTTATCTCTTATTAGTATATGTAAGTATAATTATATAATAATAAATGTAATGCACAGCGACCTTTAACTATAAATAATTAAAAGCATTGGCATTACGTGGTCAGTATTGAGTCCTAGATTCTGTTAAGTTAACCGAAGTTCATATCCTTGGAAAGACTGTTCAAATTTTATCCCTTTAAATGCTTCTGCTAGGATTTGTACAGAGTATATCTGTTAACAGTGTAAATAGAGTACCAAGACGGAGGAGGATCGAACAAGGTCGGCGGGAATGAAGAGTTGGTGCTATCTTACTTTTAAACAAGGGAGACTGCTAATGTTAGACCATCAGTCAATAGTTTTTTTTTCGAGCCATTCCTTATAGAGGACATAGTCAGTCATCCCTCCCTGGGATGGCTTAGTATTGCCTTTATATGGTAATTTTTTATTTTTGGTATGTACCCGTATGTCTAAATTTGTTTATTTATACATAACATTTTTAGTTCCATTTCTGCCGAAATCTACGCCGCAAATTTACTTTCATTAACCTTTGATTAATAAACATTGTTAGACTAGTGAAAATTGTCGTCTTTTATTCAAATTAATAATTTAACAACATTGTCTTCATAAGAGTCGGTGTAAGGGTTAAAATCCCTTAAGATAACTTGGGTAAGTAAGTACTCCTGACTTACGACTCCTCAGCGTACTGATAAAAGTTAATTAATAAAGGCTTTTTGTTTGTGCTGTTGCAAGTTTTAATTTTCCTCCACGTATCAAAGGTCAAATACATTTACCCAATACTTTTGTAAATATAAAATCGAAATTTAAAGAAATGGAGTACTATTAATAATAACAAGAAGTTGCTGAAACTAGTATAATAATAAATGTCTATTTGAGAACCGCTGAAAGCGTCGTACAATATATCTTTCTCTACTACCTATCAAAAACCTCTGCTACACCTCTTCAATAACTTCCAAACCAGGCGCGTGTAAGCTCAAAGTGCTTTATTTAGGTAAAAATTGACACAGCAACTTATTAACATGATAAATTAAATCATGAAATACGTGGGTTTATTTTTCTCCCAACGCACCCTCACTAAAGGAAAGTAATTATTTAAATAAAATTCCAAGAAAATATTGAGATTCCTTTATCAACAAATCGTAGAAGAAATATAAGTAATATATATTTTTATGATGAAAGCTTTCAGAAATTATCGACAAGGGTGACAACAAGTAGGAAAACCACTAATTATAGAAAAGCTTTAAATTTTACTGGGTCAGATTCAAATATGAAACGAGCAAATTTCCACTTCAAGTTTTTTATAGTGTAGTCACAGAGTCGCTTCCTTTCGAGCCACCTCATGGTTTGAGAGTTTGAGCAGTTTACAAATATGGTGTCCAACTGTCATCGGCTCTGCCGGAATCGGTCCCTTGAACATCAAAGGTGCCGACGCTTTATGTCGCTACTCGTTGGTTTGTTATACTCGGGTGACACTAACACCTACAAAGAACTAAAATATGATGCAACAAAGTCTTACCAAAACAAAAATAACACTCTAATAAAAACTTTTTTGAATAAAAAAATTACAACTGCTTCAGAAGCAAAGAAATGAACAATACATAATGCAGTGGCATCTAAAATAAATGGATTGCCAAAATTACATAAGGCTGGTGTACAATTAAAAACCAATTGTCTCTTATTTGCAATCTCCGTTTTATAAATTGTCAAAATACTTAGCCGAATGTTTGTCAAAAATCACTGGAAAAAATGATCATTTTACAAAGGATTTATTTACTTTTAAACAGTTTGTAGACACAATCAAAATTCCTGACAATTACAAAATAGTGTCACTGGATGTGATCTCCTTATATACTAAAATTTCAAATGAACTTGTAACTCATATATTAACACAAAAATGGAACGAATTAAAAATACATACTACACTTCCAAAATGTGAATTCATAGAATTTATAAACATTACTTTAAATAACAGTTATTTTCAATACGACAATACATTTGACCAACAATTAAATGAATGTGTCGTGGGTTCTCTAATTTCTTCCGTAATAGCACAATTTGTTATGGAATATTTAGAAGAGGACGTTATAAAAAACTTAATTTTGATATAATTTTTTTCGAAAGGTTTGCTGATGATTGTTTGATTGCTGTACCAGAAAATAAGTAGAAGACATCCTAAATGCATTCAATAACTTTCATGTCAAATTACAGTTTAGTAAAAAAAATATCAAATTAATTTGCTTGTTTTAACATTAATTAGAAATAGGAAGGAACAAAATTTAAAAACAAAATGGTACACAAAAATGACATGGTCGGGCTGATATATCAATTTTAACTCAAATAATCATAGAAACAGTGTAATAATAGGCCTAATAATTGACCGAGCTATTGCATTAACCTCTCCTGAATATCGTCCTGAAGTCTTAGAAAAAGTCAAACACTAATAAACAATCATTCCTCCTATTTAAACAACGAATCCATTTATTTTAAAATAATATAATAAAAACGCTAAACAAAACAAACCACGTTAAGAACCGATATATTGCACTACCTTATACAAACAACATACCTGAAAAAATAAAATATATTTTATCTAAACATTATATCACATTCTGTCATAAATCACTTAACCTTCTTAAGTCCTTATATACACTTTTAAAAAGTAAAGTCCCCAAAAAAATAAGTTCAATCTAGTGTACTCGATACCATGTATAAACTGTCCAAATAAATACATTGCAATGACAACACAATATCTTGAAAATCGATTAAATAGTCATAAATACACGAAAAATGCATCGACACCATTACACAAACACGAAAGCAACACTAAACATGAATTTAACTTCAATGACACGAAGATTCGCACACAGGAAACAAATTATCGCAAGCTAGTAATAAAGGAAATGATAGAAATAAAAAAATAAGAAAAATCTGTAAATGACAAAAGGGACATAAACAATTTGAGCAAAATCTATCACAACCTTATAAACTACCAAAACAAAATAACTCAAATACCCCGTTTGATACTTAAAAATATAGGAAGCTAAACTATTTCCGAACCCTATATATATAATAAAAAAATAATCGACATCATCCAAATGCATTTCTTCACGAAATCAACGAAGCAAAAAGAAGAATGAAAAAAGAGCGTTTTACATCCTAGCCGTATTAAATTAAATGCAGTACATCACATTATTTTCTCGAATAAGCATGAACTCCAGGGCTCGTAGACTGAAAATTGTTTGATTGTTTTTATATTTTTGTTCTACTTGTGTGTTGACAGACAATGTTTTATAAAGTATGTAACTGTCTGAAAGTGAACATTAAACATCGATAACTCTAACAAATTTTCTTTTCAACCCACCTGTTTCACTTTTTCACTGATACCAGACGCATTATTAATAATTTAAAAATAGCAATAGCAGTGACTGTTATGGCATCCAACATGAAAATTCTTAAAATATTACAAAACGTTTTATTATTTCCAAACTAGTAAACCCCTGCATATCCAAGAGTGTCTTCCCGTCTATTAAAAGTCATTCCAATATATATGAGTAAAGAACAGATTGTGAGTTGCTGAAACTACCGCTCTATATCGCTTCTACCCATGTTCTCAAGAATCTTTGAATCTGTGTTGAAGAATCAATTGGGTACCTTTTTTGAAACCGAGAACATTTTTGTACAGAGTCAATAGGAATTTCGCAATGGTAAACCTACGACTTTTGCCATTAATGAAGAGGGTTTAACACACATTCTACATTAATGGATCTAACAAAGGCTATTGACTGTGTGTCATATCGAATTTTACTTGAAAAGCTTGCGCATTATAACTTTGACACAGATTAAAAAGAACAGATGCGAAAGCTTCCGCTTACGCGTGGGACAAGAATTCTGAAATCTTTAAGTAGGAACGCCGACTTATTTAGTCAGCCGTTTTATTACACCGTTTGGGAATTTCACGTCGCGCCGTTTTACGCGCCGAGCTTTCAGTAGCTGAGTTGTCAGTAGCTTGGACAATAAATATTGTTTTTGTTAGTTTATTTTGTTCTTTGTTTGGTTTGTGTATAGGTTAATTAGTGACTTTCAGTTTGTAAAATTTTCATATTTCGTTAAAACTTAAAAATGCCTGGACATTCGTGTATTCATAAATGTTACTTTTCGAAGAGCGGAAGCGAAATATCAATGTTTGATTTTCCCAAAGATCGATCAAGGTGTGTGTTTTTATATTTGATAAATATTATTAGTAGCTAAACAAATTTGCGACTTGCGAATTTAAAGGGATGAAAAGATCTACGCCTTACAATGTGTTGAAAGCCTTTATTTAGATGTTTTTTGAAATAATATTATAAAATGATGAAGTAAATATTGTTCCTTTTCTTTAAATGTAAAGCTTGGCTGAAACCTTATTGATAAAAGTCTCAAAAACTACCGTTTGTGTGAGAAGCATTTTGAGGGTAAATTCGTATCTTTTAGACAGAAAAGAGAAAGCCTTTTGGAAAATAGCAAGCCATCAATTTTTTGCAACACGCCTCATACTTGTGACTTTGTTGCATTGGAGGAAGCACCACAAAAAATCTACATCTATCAAATAAATACTACTTTATAGTAGTTAAGAAAAATAATCAATTCACAAGTTAATTTCATAAACTGTGCATAAACTGTGGTTCCTAAATTAGTTGATACATTTTAGTGACTGATTTCTAGGAAGAAAAGTGCCCAACATAAAAGATATTGACCTGCTAAAAATACCCCGCCTGCGAGAAAGGCGACGTTACTTAGTTTTATTATTTTTTAAGACTATTTATGAAGACTTTAAAAACGCTCAGGCTATTTTTTAAATACAGCAGTGGCGTTCGGGAGGACAACCAAAACATATTTTGTCTGGGTAACGATGAACCGTTTCGGAGCAAATATTAGAAACGTGTTCTTGTTTTTGCATGATTCGTAAATTATATCCATATTTGCAATACCACGAAGATGGCCTACATTATCTCTGGTATATTAGCATTTCTATTTTTTCTCCCAAATTCCCGAAATGAGAGATTGTGTAATATAAAGTTCATGCTTGTAACATCTTTTTTCAGGGACCTTTATATCTGAAAATAATAGAATAGGAAACAGTACAATTAAAGTATCCGTTATGACCCACGATGGAGATGGAGATAGTTGTAGGAATTAAGAAAAATCACCGAACGAACATTTTATTTATTATGTATTTCAATTAGAAAAAATATTTGTAAATCATTTTGATAAAACATCTGTAAAAGATAACTTAACCAAAACATATCTTAAAAAAATGAACTTCATAATTTTTAACCATCCATGTTCGGACTTCTCTTTATTTTATATTGTAAAACTTTTTATTAGATTAGGACTATTTAGTACCATTAAATATGCAAATAGAAACCTTAATACTTCCAGAAAAAAAAGATAAGACCCATAGTCTATTTTATTCCACCTTTAGCTCTATCTTAATCACCTAATAAATGAAATAAAATAGTTGAATTTTATTTACTCCATCTTAGAATTTCATTTAAATAACCGAAATTAACTTTCCCATTCTTTCTCGCACATTTATGTACAGAAATCAAGATATGTTTTTCAGAAGTGTTTTAAATTTTCGTTTCATTTCTTTTTCGATTAAACGTTTTAAACTCATAATATTAAAATACAATAAAAAAAATAAAATAAGAACCATAATATCTCAAAAATGTATTAACAAATCGAAACCCATGGCGCAATAATCTTTCATTAATTTTTGCAAACGGCCAAACCGTATCCCTGATGCAACAAATTTTCGTCTTACACAAACACGCGTCTCGAAGGTGTAAAATATGCGGCTACAATCAGGAAACGATTAGATTTTGGCAGAAACTTTCGGCCTAGGGATGGATTTTTTATCACTTCAAATAGAAAAAGCACGCATGGCCCTCCGCTTGCTTCGGGGGCGCATCTAACAGAAACTAACCCAAAGCATGCCCAAAAACAGACTTTACCTATTATATTAGCATATACTAATGCTACTAGGCTAATGACTAAAAAATCTGTACCCATTTTCGGCGACGAAAATGCATGTGTAATAAACATAAACCTTTTTGGCCTGGGGCCGAATTTTCCTATCAAAATATTTGACCCCTTATTACTATAAAGTACCTGGCGCAATATAGGGCCGAAAGTTCCGCCGCGTCGCGCCTCGAGCCCTGTTTGCGTAGGCCAAGGTCACGAAAAGGCAGTATAGGGAAAATCTTAAAGGATTCGTATCTGTTCTTAATCTGTGATTTTGATAACAATAGCCTAGGGCTAATGGAATTCTATCTATCAGATCGCATGCAATATGAGTTAGGCCCCAGGCCCTACCATGACCCAATATGGCTTCCTAAAAGTAACATATGTTGGTGCTTATCTGCGGCACCCCTACTGGATATATTTTTGCTTTAATTACGAGCTAAAAATATTATTTAAGTACAATATTTGTGTTCAGGTTTAAACTAACTTTTTCTACTACTCTGTGCGAATAAAAGAGTAGCTTTATTTTGGAATTAGGATCGTAAAATATCCTGTTTTATTTATTGTGGAAATGCATTTTTCAAAATTATTTATACTTTTTTATTTATTTTTGAATGCTTTTTTAATTGTGCAAATAAGTAGTATTTTGTTTTGTTTTAATGAATATGACAGTTGGAGTTCCCTCTAGATGCATATTGTATTTATTTCAATCTGCCCTTATTTATTTCTTCTATTTTTCGAAATATCCCATTGGCACTTTTTAAATGGACCCCTTGCAAGTGTTTAGACGTAAGAACTATTCAAATGTATTAATTTTATTTCATATGTTTTTAAATTAAATAGACACATTTGTGTACTATGTGTGCATTGTACATATACAGTATTTAAATCAATTGTAAAGCAAGAGTATGTTATAGCCTACTAGTTTTTGCATTGCAAATCCTTTTAAATTTTTTACGCCCAAATCGAATTCCATAATTTTCTTCTTATATGAACACTCTTGTTTCTCTTTATAAGAACCCATAATATTGAAAACAGTTTTATAAAGAAAAAAAAACATAGGGTCTGAGGCTGTGGACTGGTAAATACTTAAGTTTCTTAACATCAGCATCCAAAAAAAAAAAGGTATCTTCAAGTAGTATAATTTTAAGTCAGTCCAGATAAAAAGGTCGTGTAGGGGCATGGTAGGGGCGGCCGTTTGTCCCACCCCTCTGCTGAGGCGCCGCGACGTCGACGCCGCCAGTTCGACGTTGAACGTCGAAAATCGCACGTCGTCGGTGACAGTGTGGCCAAAGAATATCGAAACTTAACGCCCCCGTCATACGACGGGCGAGTGATATGTGAAACCGGCACGATGAACCGGAATACGCGAATAAGTGGTGAACATTCGACGTTTCGAGCATCTGTCGAACCTCCTCAGGATCTGAGGGGAGAGTGTTGACTTTATTTTGAAGGTATTTTCACCTTGTCGCCAATATTGTAGAAGACTTATTATTGCACATTTTGACAGTTGGTACATTTGGCTGACAAAAGGTACACATTTTTTTGTTTAGATACTTAGAAATTAATGCGGATATGTTTGGCTAATACATTCTATTACTCTTAGATACAGTGCTTTATTAACTAAATTGTTAATAGTATCCCTATAAATATTTTCTGGTAATTTGATTTTAAATTGCCCATTTATTATTTTTAACGAAGTTTTTAAGCGTGAATTCACTTCAACATCTACCTCTAGCTAGCTAAAAATGGAGAATGTTATGTATTACGGAGGAAATATATATCTTGGCTTTTATAAAATTAAAAGGAGTTCTAAAAAAACAGCACATGGAAATTGAATAATTGCCGTTTCCATAGCATCCTTTTTTGCTGCTCTTGTTATAATAATTTTTCATACTAACACGATGTCGACGCACAACAATACTATTATCTTGTAATTGCAATTAGCCATTTGTCATCATTTACTACTATATTTCTTTAGAAAAGTATTTTTAATTTACAAGTTTATACTTACTGGTCAAATTATTATAGTTCGTTTGATATTAAACTACGTTTAAATTGTACACGTATTAATAATTTCTTTAAAATTATTAATATTTTCCTCTGTAGCACAATTAAAAGGATAAGTTCCAAAAATCAACAAAACTAAAGTAATAAATAAAAATAAAGTATGCAAATTGAATTTAATTTAAACTTTTATGACATTTCATTAAAATATTTTTTTAAACTATAGATAGTGTTGATACTAGTCAACTAAGTGAATTTTATACTGTTTGGTTTAACTTTATGGAATTCTCAGAGTTTTTATGAATCGAACTAACTGACAAACTTCATATAAATAAATATATCTTACACTACTTCAATGCGTTAGGATTTTGCTTCTCTTGTTTCGTTGAAATAATAATCGATTTCGTAAGATACTTTACGTATATAATACGTACTTTATTAAGGAGGTCTATGGGATATGCTGTTTTAGCAAATAGAATACTTTGACACTTCACATGCTTTAGGAATATTTTTGCAACAATATGAACAGATAAAGAAACCTAAAGAGCTACGTAGTTTTACTTTTCTATATTCAGGGCATAAAATGTTAGGATTTCAGGCCGCCCACTCAAAATCGATGACATTATTAAAATTTGATGAAAATGCATGAAGCAAATTGAAAATACATTTGTTTAAATTATACCAAGAGTTATAAATATATATTAACAATCATGAAACAAGATTAAGTATGGGACTTCCTCGTTTTCTAAAATTAAATTAAATCTTAAATATATATTTCCTAATTCGAAGTTGATGCTCTAACAAGACTTCGAGCCCTATTGGGCTTGATTTGAGTAGCTACTTCGAGGCTTATAACTCGCATTAATTAAAACTAACTGTCACCTTTTCAAGGGAGTCCTCGCTAATATTATTGGAAGCTATCCTTTTTTTTAAGAATAGGCAAACAATTACATAAAATTTGCAAAATCTTCATCTCCATCTGTTTTAGATCGTACTGTATTTCAGGATTCTATAATAGTCTTGGAGAAAAGTCGGAAATATAGACAGGCCTATCTGTTTTCACTGCTTTTTACGGAACCACAAAAATAATGAAATTTACAAAGGAAAGATATACATAAGTCTCAGTCTATTTCGCAAAACGCAAAGAAACGTAGTCCTAGGTCTCAATAACCAAATGTTATCTTCATCAATTTCTTTACTACGGAATCCTTTTCTCGGCTCTTTATAGAGTGCACAGCAAAGGTGGTTTTAGGGGAAAAAATTATGTGCCTCACCTTTATAAGAACACAACTGAAGTGAAACTTCTTAAAAAGATATTAAGAATTGAGTTTTTATTTTTTTCTTTAAGTTTTTTTCTCCGTGAAACAGGGCTATCGCTTGTCAGATATTCGATCCGAGGGTCCGTTGCAGAGATATCGGCAAAAACCGGGTTTTTCCCCAAAATCCCCCCTTAAATTAGAACCTCGGTACCATATGGTCAAAAGTAGCCTGCCATGAGGCGCACCTATGGTAAAAATTGCGACCTCGTAGCTCTTCCCGTTCTCACGAAATTAATTATTTTAGTTTTTCCTTCTCCCCCTCTCCTGCCCGAACGGGGCAGGGGGGTGGGTACTGCAGTTTTCGTCCAGGATCCTCATTTTACCCTGGCTACATGTCCTGAAAATTTCAGCCATCTAGCGATTTTAACAATCAATATCTTAACTAATAATTGATGGAATTAAATGCGATTTTCGAAATAATAAAGCCCAATGCTTTACAAATCAGCTGACTTGTACTAAATACCTAAAATGATCCATATTCAAATTATACAGGGTTATTCGCAGTTGCCTCACAAAATTCAAAATATTCACATCTCTCCCAAATATGCAGAAGTCATTTTTTTATCGGTTTGATGATAGCACAGTAGTCATTGGCTCCATACCTCGGGACATTTTCGAGATTTTTCATTTATCGATAGCGTTTAAAGAATTGCTTAAATATCTTGAAAATCGGTATATTGGAAAGTTTGCCTTAATTTGAAGCTTCTTTTGTTTTTTTTTAATATTTAAATAACATAAGAGCCAACTCATATTAAAGTAAATGATTTTTTTTCTCAAAATTAGGCTATTATAATGTACAGGATGTCCCAAATTCGAGCCTCATCATTGGGATCTCGGAAACTAGAATAGAAACGAGGTCGGTTAAATGGAGGCAAAGTTGCGCAGTTTGATGCTGATCAAAATGCCACCTTACAAGTTTAAAAATTCCGAATACTTCCGATGATTTTTGGAAAAAAACCGAATATTCGCGATTTAATTTTTATTTTTTTATGACTCTATTTGAATAGATATAACAAAACAAATTTCACATTTTTATTGCTACTTTTTCTGTTCTTCAAGATGGTGTTATCATATTTTCAAGCCGACGTTTCGTCTTTGAACTGCCATCATCAACTTTATTTTTTTAAATACGACCCTGGATTTTTTATTACGGATTTTAAGAGCTCCTAAGGTTTTAAAACCAATGATGTATCGCACTTATTCGAAAAATTCATATTAGTGACATTTTCCATAAGAATTCATGTGTTAGAGAGAGAGAGAAAATATATTTTTAATAGGATTAAAAACAAAAACCTTTTTTTTACGCATTAACAACGTAAAAGTAAACTGACAGTAAAAATGGTTTTGGGAAGATCTCTTAAAATCCGTAATAAAAAATCCAGGGCCGTATTTAAAAAACAAAGTTGATGATGGCAGCTCAAAGACGAAACGTCGGCTTGAAAATCTGATAACACCATCTTGAAGAACAGAAAAAGTAGCAATGAAAATGCGAAATTTATATCTATTCAAATAGAGTCATAAAAAAATAAAAATTAAATCGCGAATATTCGGTTTTTTCCAAAAATCTTCGGAAGTGTTCGGAATGTTTAAACTTGTAATGTAGCATTTTGATCAGCATCAAACTGCGCAACTTTGCCTCCATTTAACCGACCTCGTATCTCTTCTAGTTTCCGAGATCCCAATGATGAGGCTCGAACTTGGGACACCCTGTACATTATAATAGCCTAATTTGGAGAAAAAAATCATTTACATTAATATGAGATGGCCCTGATGTTATTTAAATATTTAAAAAAAAAACAAAAGAAGCTTCAAATTAAGGCAAACTTTCCAATATACCGATTTTCAAGATATTTATGCAATTTTTTAAACGCTATCGATAAATGAAAAATCTCGAAAACGTCCCGAGGTATGGAGCCAATGACTACTGTCCTATCATCAAACCCATAAAAAAATGACTTCTGCATATTTGGGAGAGATGTGAATATTTTGAATTTTGTGAGGCAATTGCGAATAACCCTGTATAATTTGAATATGGATCTTTTTAGGTATTTAGTACCAGTCAGCTGATTTGTAAAGCATTGAGCTTTATTATTTCGAAAACCGCATTCGATTCCATCAATTATTAGTTAAGATATTGATTATTAAAATCGGACCACGAATTTTTAATGCTCGAAAGTTATGAACGGCAGTTTATATTGTTGCTACTAGAAAATGTGTGCTACTAGAAAATAAACGGAAATACAGCACCAGTACACAAAATATATTTTTTATTATTATGGGTGTTCATCCATGAAACTATAACGCAAACAAAACAAGAATCCAAAATAGATAAAAAAAAATGCAAGGCAAAATATTTTTATTTATATATAAAATCTATTCATTGATTTGTCAGCAGCAGCAATTTATTATCAAAATCTGAAAGAACTTGAGCATGCTTTTTCTATTCCTAGTTATTTTACTTCTTAAAAAACACTTTAGTGTTGAGAAACACTTGTCACATTTACACGTTGTCCTCTGAGTGGCAGGTAATTAAAATTTTATTGATTTTAGAAAAAAAAAAAGCTGTAGAACACCATTGCAGTTTCGATTGTCACACATATCATTCCTACTGTGTATTACATGTTTTTTAAAACATCTATGGGGGAAGTTTTTGTAGCTCTAGCCTGAACATATCTATAAAAAAGTGATGCTGCTGATAGGTGTTCGGTAAATTGATATCGGTATTTTATTTATATATTTAAAATATTCCAATATTTTGCGAAGTTTTGATTACTTTGCGCCTGGCCACTGCCTGAATTTATGATAATTTAGTGTGAGTGAGAATTACAAATTAACCAGGAATATGCCCAAAATAGTCAAATATTCACCAAGCTTATTGGAGTGGTTCTAAACCATCATGGAAAAGATTACACTCCACGTGTATTTATGGAAGAAACAAACATACTCCTAAATGGTAAAATTGAGATTGCATGTAATATTGTAAATATTTATTTTATTAATATCAAATATTGCCTTCTCAGTTCATCTAAATAATGATTTAGTAAAACGGTTAAGGTGTAGTCTTAAAAAATAAGATGTTGATGATGATGAACTCTTGATTGCCCTATTACGTGAAAAAATCAAACGTAAACGCATCAATTAATCGTAAATAATCAACACAGAGGACAATTTTAACTTTAAGGGAGTAATCATTCACGTTAATCAGTTCATCTTGGCGAGAATGTTTGACAAGAATGTTTCGTGCGTGGTGGTAATTTTAGACAGAATAGTGCTGGTGGGTGATATTACTACGCGGTTATAGGTATTTATAATGTTGTCATAAACAATTAGACGCCGACAAATCCTTTAAGTAATAATACATTTTAGAAATAGTGAAAATGAAATGCCCAAATACATATAAAAAAAATAGACATATTTGTTTACTAAATATGAACACGCCGACATCAGGGCCGGACGAACACTAGCGGAAAAACTATACGATATTGCATTGGCAATAAAACTAATAATTTGTGATCGGACAATCACTTTAATGCGATCCTTCTCGATGCTGGAGAGATGGCATCCATATATTGGGTTATTTTTTGTTCGTTGCGCTCTCGAAGCGAACGGATGGCCAGGCATGAAGTATTATGACAAAGCGACCAAGACTTCTTAATGTGATTACGATGAAAGTTCTGGAATTACTATTGCAACCGGTGCAGACAATCAAAATTTTATATTTTTACATTGTATTCGTTCATACCCTGTATAACACTGAAAAATACCTTTTTATTGAAGATTACGCCAATCCTTTGACTCAAGAAATTATGGACTTTTAGAATCATTAGAATCTACTTCACTTTTAAAAATCGGCTAGGGCGTTTCCGAGATACAGTCTCCTACAAAT
>JAEQML010068984.1:0-17841 GCA_016904865.1 Pissodes strobi | reverse complement strand
TCGCAGGCCCTTCGCTCGCTCCGCTCGCTACGGGGGCTCAAGAAAAGGAAACTAACCAGGTGCTAACCCAAACTAACCCAAGACATACTCAAAATCAAGAAAAAAAACTGTTTAGAAATCTAACCTTAAAAAAAATAAAAAGAAACCGATGGGGTTTGAACTCGCGTTGCCGAAGTGAAGGCTAACCATGCAAACCTCTAGACCATCAGAGGCATACAAACGATTTGTTACATCACGAAGTACATGAAAACAGCTGACTGCTGAGAGTCACATCAAAAATAGCTGTCTTAAGAAAATTAATCTTAAAGCTTCTTTTCGAAAATCTAAGAAATAATTTAGTAAGATTTGTTAACAGCATACTATTTATAACGTATGATAGGAGAACTTAACAAAAAGTCTACAAAGTTATGGCTGAAGATGAATGGTATCGCAATCGATGATATTCCCCTAAAAAAAATCGAAACTCAAGTTAAACCTGGAAAAAACTAAGGACTCATATTGAGAGAAAAATTACCGATTAATCTGAAAGGCAAAGTAAAGGACAACTGCATGCTCACGTACGGACTAAACACCATGACATCAACGAAGAAATATATAGAAAAACTACCTAAAAAGCAAGCAAAGCATATTGAAAAAGACGGATCACGGAACACTGAAATTCGTCAAACAATCAAACTCATGGACACGCGTCTATGACTGCACTAAAGAATGTGTGGATAATATGTTCTCACAGGCAAAACACAGAGAAAAAAGCGTCTAAAAATATTACTAGACCGGCCTAGATAAACCAGCGGTCCCATAAATACTCTAACAATTACAAAGCATCCCATTTGTTGGAAACTTCTGGTTAGTCACTGTACAGGGTTGTTCCTCATATTTTGACACCCACTACAGCCTTTATTTTTTGAGCTAAAAAAAATTTAAATACTAAAGTTAGGGGACTTTTCCTAAACCGCCGAAATCCGTCATCAGATAAAACAAACAAGCATCGTGAAATTGCCAAAAAATGTCAACTTTTGCATTATTTTTTTTAATTGAAGACCATGTAAAAATATATCATATGTCTACATTTGTTTTGAGCGTCTTTGAAATATTTGATAACAAACATGTCAGAGATAAGCGTGGGTTTTCGGGCTATTAGGCCGTGTTGTTTTCCTCCATAGCTTTCGGCTACGACTGCGGTAGCCATCCTCAGTGGTGTCTGGGTCGAAGCGTACGGCTCGAAGACTCAACTGATACTGAGCCGCTGTTATTTATTTATTTATTTATTTATTTATTTATTTATTTATTTATAAATAGATGCCTTATGATACTTGATATTTGACCTAAAACTAATAACAAACTTAACAATATATACATATTTACAAATAAATACCTATATACTACCGACTAAGGTGGTACCTAACAAGCGTCCACCTGAACCTAAGATAATTAAATAACTGACATGACAAATTTTTAAATAAATGATTATTCTAACACTGCACTTTTTGTATTCTTCGGCTTCATGCAGTCCTTCCTGGGTTGGGGGGGGGGGGCGTCCTAGTGTCCTAGTCCTTGTTCCTGAGTTATAGCATCACCTCGTGGATTACTTTGTGGATTTTCCTGAATGGCATCTCTTCTATTGTTAGTGTCCCAATGTTCCTGGTTAGTTCCTGTGTCCTCGTCGTGTACCTGAAGAACTTCGTGGCTTGTTCCTGCAGTCTCTGTCCCAGTGGCCTTGTTCCGGATTCTCTGTACAGTGTCCTCGTTGTCTTGAAGTCTTCCCATCTGTAGTTCATGATTGTGCGTAGCATCTTCCGTTCCAGCGTGTGTAGCTTCTCCTGGTGGGTCTTGGCTGCGGAGCTCCAAACCGGTGCTGCGTACATGATGATTGGCCTAACGTATGCGTTGTACAGTCTGATCTTGATGTCTTTGTCCAGTCTTGACTGCGGCGAGATGTATGGGAAGATTATGTTTGCTGCTATTCCTGCTTTCCTCCTGGTTCCTTGTATGTGGTCCTTGAATGTCAGCTTCCTGTCCAGTGTGACTCCTAGGTACTTGACTGTGTCCGTGTCCTCGATTCTTGTCCCGTTGATCGTGATGTGTGTCCTTGTCCTCCTGTTCTTCTGGTTGAAGTTGATTAGCTGCGTTTTGGTCTCGTTTATCTTCAACTTCCACTTCTTGAAGTATTCTGCTATCATCCTGACGTGTTGTTCTATTCGTTGCGTTGCTGCCATCTGCTGTGTGGATGATGTGAATACTGCTACGTCGTCTGCGAAGAGTGCTATCTGGTTCTGAGCCGCTGTTGTGTTGCCGCGCTGTAGTCATGCCTTCCGGGCGGACGGAGGACTGAACGCCGTGGCGGACGTCGCGTCGGCCCCCGGGCCCTTGAACTCTTGATTTGATCGCGTATCAATCAAGACTGGTCGGTGTTCCCAGGTTTGAGCACTGCGGATTTCTATCTCGAAACGATCGCTCGATCATTTCTGATTGCTTTTGGCTTGCTTCTAACATATATTGTTACCAGTAAAGGCCCTACTAGGTTTAAATCCTGTAATTTTTTAGTTTCCGGGGACGGAACCCCGGCTTTTGGCCAAGTTATGGACCTCACCGAGGACGAGGACAATATGTCCAATGTATCAATGGAGTCTATCACCGATTATAAATACTCCGATGCAACGGTAAGAAAAATTACCAACAAGTGTAAAAGTTACTCAGAAATCTGTATTCAATGCAGGATGGATTCAGAAAAACTTAAGAAAGTAAGTGAATTAACACAGAATGATACATATAAATTAATTTCACGGATCAGACAACACATGAAAGACACACATCCCTTAGGGATTAAACCTAGAGTATCTGCCAAGATCGACACTGGCAAAAAAAAGGAAAGAGACACTTTCAAAACTCCTTTCAAAACGATTCCGTTCAAGAAGAACTTTCGAATAGTGAACCTCGATATGGGCCAACAACCCCTAAGCACCAGTAACCAGTTTGCACCCCTTCAAGATACAAACCCTGACGATGATGACAACATAAGCGTAGCCTCTACGTCCGTGTCTAACAGCGCTAAACGCAAGGATGTACCCAAAAAAGGGCCCACGAGACCCAAAGTCATCCCCCCACCCCCTGTGGTAATTAAGGGTAGGCCTGCAGATCACCCCCAGCTGCGAGACGATCTGAAAGCGCTACGTATACAACACTATCAACTGAAGTATACCAAGAATTCGGTCATTGTGTACTGCAACACTGCCAATGACCTGCATACCTTGAAAAGGGCATTAGATACCGAGAAAACGGAGTACCATTCGTACGCGGAATCAGTCGAAAAGACCAGGGCTTTCGTACTGCGAGGGCTGGACGGCAGTATTTCACCCCAAGAAATAATCGAGGCGCTTACCGACGAATATAATGTAACACCGAAGAACGTCTTCGAAATGAAAAAGACGTATATTCCTATGTACCTAGTAGTCCTAGGTACTAACTTTAATGTAAAGCGGCTTAATAACGAAATAAGAACGCTAATGTCTGTTCGCATTAGTTGGGAAACACGACGTTCTAATAAACCCATCCTCCAATGTAAGCGTTGCCAACAATTTGGCCACGCAAAAACTTACTGCAGCCGAAGGGTCGCGTGCAGTAAATGTGCAGGCGCGCATGAGATTATACAGTGCAACGCTGACTATCAAAAATGTGTCAACTGTAATGGACCGCACAGATCGATTGATGAAACGTGTCCGGTATTTGTATATAAAATTAATTTAATACAAACCAGCACAAGCAATAACAATAAGCCGAAAAACAAACAAACTTTTCGGCCAGCGCCACCCCCGACCAGACCAGCCTGGAAAGGCCCTAACCCCCTAGTTGCAGACTGCCAAGCGGGCCAAGGCCTAAGCAATGGCCAACGATACGAAGAACAGCAGTACAATAGAGCCTTCCCCCCGATCCGAAGCAATCGAAACCAGCGCCAACAATCCGTCAATTCTAATACAAATGTACAACACCAAAAGGTTAGTGGCACTATTCGAGCTAATCACAATAATTCCAGTAATTTAAATGGCAATTCCGGCTCTAATATAAACGACATCATGTCTAATTTAAATAACGTCGTAAATAAAATAAATAGCTTGGTAAATTTAGAGCAGCTGTACTTAGCGCTCGATTGTTACAGCAATATGCTCGAAGCATGCGGTGGCGATAGGGCTGAAATTATTCATGCATCCCTTCGCTTTTTTACAACCGAATATGCTAAATTTAATATATAATGATCCAAGTAGCTTGCTGGAATTGCAACGGTATCAGAAACAAGCTAGGCGAGTTTCGAAATTTTTTGCATGCATCCAATTTTCAGGTTGTTTTTCTCGTCGAAACGAACCTAACACCGGACTTCACGCTTCGAGTAAGCGGATTCCGAATCGAGAGATTTGATAGGCCCGATCGACGCGGGGGAGGCGTGGCGTGCCTCGTGCATGGGTCACTCCGGTACCGGCGCGTATATAACGTGAGCACTTCCATCGAGCACGTCAGTATCGAGCTGGAGAGCGGCCTACGCATATGTGGCGGCTATGCGCCCCCGGGTCTCCGCCTGGTCGAAGCCGATCTCTTGGCGCTTCTCCCTATAAATCGAGTATCCCTGCTGATAGGGGACTTGAATGCCACGCACGTCGAATGGGGCGGCGTAACTAACAGCAGGGGTACATTATTCAAAAGAATAATCGAGAACAACCTGGAAATGTCCTATCATCGTACACCTAATCCCACTTATCTACGTAGTGCCTCGTTCCTGGATGTTGCCATCACTCGGGGAGCTATCAGGACTACTCAACTGCAAGAGCTTAACGCCCTAAACTCGGACCATCTTCCAGTCAAGATTTGCCTATACTGCAGGGTCCCCTTGTCAAATGACACCGTCATTTCGTATAGGAATATTGACTGGAGGGTGTTCCGGGCGCAGTTGAACGAGTCTACTGTGATCCCGGAACAGTTGTCAACCATCCAGGAACTAGAAAACGAGGTACAAATTCTCACAGCCAACATCCAGCGCATCCGTGATGCATTATGTACTAGGGTAACTACGCGCCCTAGAACCGAACCACTTCCTGATCACATCCTGAACCTCATAACTTTTAGAAACCGATTTCGACGGCGATGGCAGAGAAATCGGACACAAGTGGGATCCGCTCAGATCAATGCACTGTCCGAGGAAATAAGGGTACTAATACGCGAGCATAAAAACCAAACCTGGCTTTCGTATATCAATACGATAAGCAGGGATGATGGCTCCTTATGGAAGCTGGCCAGGAGAGTCCGCGGAGTTATTACGCAAATGCCTATAATAAGGCATCAAGGCCAGGAACACGGCGATGACGCCGAAAAAGCGGAGGCCTTCGCGGACTACCTGGGTAGCGTCTATACTGCGCCACCTGGCACCCTGCCAGAACAGGAGCTCATAACGCAGATCATGAACGCGTTTAAACAACGCACATACCCCATTCCTCCGACAGTGCTTGAAAAGCTGAGAATCACTCCAGCGGATATCCGCAAAGCTCTCAGCTGTCTCCCGAGAAACAAAGCACCCGGCCCGGATGGTATTCCGAACTCAGTCCTTAAAAACTTACCCCAGAAAACCATAATCCAGTACATGCATATAATTAACGCGGCCATCCGGCTGCAACATTTCCCTGCGTCCTGGAAAATAGCGTGCATAGTACTATTCCCAAAGGCAGGCAAAGATCCTGCTTTACCTGCATCATACAGGCCTATTTCCCTCCTGAACACCCTCGGTAAGGTGGCTGAAAGGCTAATCTTGCCGAGGATTACTAGGGAGGTCGATAGACTACGTATTCTCCCAAATGAACAGTTCGGTTTTCGCGGTCGACATGGCACTGTTATGCTGGCCGCGAAAATCGCTACCGATGTCTACAGGGGTTTCACGGAGAAACAATCAACAGTACTAATGCTCCTAGATATAGAGAAAGCGTTTGACAGGGTATGGCACGATGGGTTGCTGTACAAGCTGCTGGCAAATTACAGCATGCCACTACACTTGATAGCGCTCATCGCGTCGTACCTTGCCGGACGTGTCTTCTCTGTAAAAATTGGCACTCAAATATCTGCCAGCAGGAACCTGCTGTCAGGTGTGCCACAGGGTACCGTACTATCGCCGCTATTATTCAATCTTTTTATAGCAGATATCCCGTCAAATCCTAACACCAACTTAGCCTTGTTCGCTGATGATACAGCGATCTATTCCCTAAATCCTCAAGCTGAGGTGGCGAAGGCTAACCTTCAGGAACATATGCGAATGCTCACCCCCTACTATGATAAGTGGAAGATTTCACTCAACCACGCAAAAACTGAGCTCATTGTCATATCAAGGAAGCTCAAAGATATTCATGTCACCCCGCTAACAATAAATAACACCCCCATCCTACCCAAAGCAAAGGTGAAATATCTAGGCTTAACCCTAGATAAAAAGTTGAACTTCTCACAGCACATCCAAGCGATTGTTAGCAAAAACGCCATGATCAAAAAAGGGCTAAACACCCTAGTAACTGCCAGGTCTTATCTAAGCCCCGGCAATAAGTTGACACTGTACCGAGCAATTATCCGACCAGCCCTCCTTTACGGCGCCCCAGTATGGTGTTCTGTCGCCAAAACGCACATGAAAAAACTACAAGTCATCCAAAATAATTATCTTAGGGCAGCATTTTCATTAACCCTTAATGATCGCGTCAGAGTAGAGGATCTGCATGCGTGGGCGAAGATGGAGTACATCAGCGATTACGTTGACTCCCTCGCATGCAGATTCTTCGAACGACAGATTGCTGGCTCTCCATTAACAGCTAATATAGCTAACATAAGATACGATCCGGAAAATCCCATCAAACATGGGACTATCTACCGTGAAATCTCTTTGTTTTATCAACAAATTATGCCACCGTAATCACAACTGATCAAAGACAATATATAAGCAACTTTACTAACAAAAGCTGCCCTAAACAACCCTAAACTACCCTGTAAATAATTGTATATACTAGTTTAATTGCTCCAAATATTAGGAGCGCAGAAGATGAATATCTCCTAAAAACTGTGCGCGAGGTTTTACCTCGGCGGGCCAATCCACGTCGTTCGGACGAGTGGGTGGGGCTTGCTAAGGGAGCTGGTCGGCATATAAATATGTTCAACCCAACACAGCATGCATATCACACAATATTCTTAGACACACAATATTCTTAGAACAAGTTCGCAACCACACAAACCCAATAATACGAACACTATTCAGCAGAGTAGCACATCCAAACAGAACAGTACATAAAAGCTTACTACTCCCACCAGAGCACTAAATCACACTCACATTACACAAAGAAAAAATGAAAAAACCCAAAAAAATAATATCAATATCATTCTATCTTCAAAATTTAAAATTTCCAAAAACTTTCAAAATTTTCAAAAAACTCAAAATTTTCAAAATTTCTAAAAAGGTTCGTTCTTTTTCGAAAAATCAAAAATCTCAAACTCAAAATTTTCCAAAATTTTTAAATCAAAATTTTTCAAAATTTTTTCAAAATTTTCAAATCACACATATCACTAACAAAATTAGAATGATTCAAAAACAGCTGGAGACGAGAGCATCGCTGATGCCCTAGGCCGGGTTCCCGCCTAAAAACGGGGGTGTACAGGCATTAAGGGACTGCACGGGGTAGCTCGCCGTATGGGCTCCATGCGTAGAAGTAGAGTCAGGGGGTAACACCCTGCGTATCACGTGCAGTTCTTTCCTGGGGTGATCGTTTTGGACTTGCGGAGAAATCTGCATACTCCAAAGCGATCAGCCTCGCCTAGGTGTCTACAGTTATTCTCTTGTCTGCTTAAAATCGCAAAACCAAACAACACTCGCTCCTTCACTAACCGGCATCAAGAATTCAAGACATCCTAGGAACCAAGACGACACGTAAACCAATAACGAAAAACAACATGGACCAAGACAGTGCAAGAGTGCCCAGCGCACTAGCACAATGGAAACACACACTAAGCAAGCAGCAGCAGCATGCATATGATTCCAAGCCACTAAAGCATCCGTGATCCGCAGCCGGAACCGCGGTACTCGCCTGGTGCGCTCTGATACTATTCCTTACATGAACTGACACCGCATGATACTATTCCTTACATGAATAGAACTATCATGCTCAAGTCCCTAAATTTTGTACATATTTTTAATTGTTTCGTAATAATCAATGTTGTAAATATTGTAAATACTGTAAATATTCTGACCGCCTGTTCAAAAGAACAGTATAAGTAGGGTTTTTTAATGAAGTTTTCCCTACAAACACCCTTTATTTATAAACGCTGCAACATTTAGGACTTATATACTAAAGGCTTGTTGCCAACTACCCGTTAGCTTCTTTGAAGGGGCCTACCCATAGAAAGATTAGCTCTCAATTAATAGTGTCACATGCCTAGTGTTTAAGTAGGTTTAAGAACAACCCCCTCAGGGTGACCCCAACTGCTGGCCACTGGCAGTGCAGAAACACCGCCCGGCATAACAGCAGCTGCAGGAAAATGTCATACTTAGTGCTAAGTTATGTGATAAGATCAACTTTGTAAAGAAAACACAGTAATATATTGATTGATTGCCGGGCCCTTGATTTGATCGCGAATCGAACTCCTGTTTTGGTCGCGAACCATACAGGACTAGCTGGTATCACTAGTGCTTGGTACTGCGGTTTACTTTCGTAACGATCGGTCGATCATTGCTATTGATTCTTGGCCTGCTTTTTACATACTGTGTAATCAGTAAAGGCCGCATAAGGTTTATTACCGTCAATTTTTTAGTCTCCGGGGACGGAACCCCGGCTTTTGGCACTGCCATGGACGTAACGGAGGACGAGGACGCATTGTCCAATGTATCCATGGAATCCAATACAGATTACAAGTATTCCGAGTCAACCGTGAGGAAAATCGTGAATAAATGCAAAAGTTACACTGAAATTTGTGTCCAATGTAGAATGGACTCAGAAAAATGCCGAAAAATTAACGAACTCTCCCCAAATGATCAATATAAATTGATCTCGCGTATCAGGCAACATATGAGGGATACTCACCCCCTAGGCATTAAACACAGAATCTCTTCTAGAATCGACACGGGTAAGAAAAAGGCTAGTCCTACCAGCCTTGCCGGAGCTGATACGATAAAAAAGCTGAAGGTCACCCAAGGTGACAGACCAACCGGACAAAAAAGTGAAGATTCTTGTGAACCGATGCCCATAGCAACCGAGGGCACTAGCGATTCGCGGATTATGGGCCCTCCGCCAGCACCGATTTCTGCGCCCCTGATACTCGATAATAATAAAGAGCCCTTCAAGGCACCCTTTAAACAGTTACCCTTCAAAAAGAACTTCGTCACAGTTACCCTAGACATGGGCCAACCACCCCTTACCACGACAAACCAATACGCACCCCTGCAAGACTTAAACACGGAGGACGAGGACACTGTAAGCGTCGCCTCTACTTCTGCGTCGACCGGAGCCCGACGCAAAAGCGCTGCTAGCACTAAGAAAGCGCCCCCCAAACCGAAAGCGACCACGCCACCCCCAGTAGTAATTAAGGGTAGGCCAGCGGACCACCGCCAACTCCGAGACGACCTAAAAGCTATGCACATAAAGCAGTACCAATTAAAATACACAAAGAACTCCGTAATTGTGTACTGCAGCACATATAATGACCTGTATACGCTCAAGAGAACCCTTGACGCCGAAAAAACGGAGTATCACTCTTACGCGGAAACGCAAGACAAAACAAGAGCGTTCGTCCTCCGCGGCCTAGACGGCGATATAGCCACCCAAGATATAATCAATGCTCTCAGCGACGAGTATAACATCACGCCCAAGAATGTCTTTGAGATGCGAAAGACACACATTCCCATGTATCTAGTCGTACTTGGGACTAATTACAACATCAAACGACTAAACACAGAAGTGAAAACCATTATGTGCGTTCGTGTTTCATGGGAACTACGCCGCTCCAACAAGCCGCTTTTACAGTGTAAGCGGTGCCAACAATTTGGACATGCGAGGACATATTGCAATCGCAGGGTGGCATGTAGCAAATGCGCCGGGGAGCATGAGATTATCGAATGCAATGCCGATTATCAAAAGTGCGTCAACTGCAGCGGCCCACACCGTTCTATTGACGAAACCTGCCCTGTATTTGTTTATAAAATAAACCTGATACAAACAAATACAACGGCAGCACCCGTAAGCAAGCCAAAACAAACCTATCGCCCGGCCCCACCCCCCGCCAAACCGGCCTGGAGAGGCCCAAACAACCCCGTAGCTGACGGCCAAGCGGGCCAAGGCCTAAGCAATGGCCAACGAACTGAAAATTACCAGAAAGCCTTCCCCGCACTACGCAACAGCCGAAGACAGCAGCAGCAACCAACCAATGCTAATTCTAATGCTAATGTTCATCAGAATAAGGTCAGTGGTTCTGTTCGAGCTCTTAACAATGTAAATATTCCCAATAATAACTCTAACTTAAATATTGCAGACACAATGTCTAATCTCAACAATATAGTAACTAAAATTAATAATTTAATTAATTTGGAGCAACTCTATCTAGCATTAGATTGCTATTGTAACATGATAGAAGCATGCAGGGGAGATAAGGCGGAAATGATTCAAGCCTCACTCCGCTTCTTTTCCGTCGATTATGCAAAATTCGACATATAAATGCTCCAAATCTTATCATGGAATTGTAATGGTATTAGAAACAAGCTTGGCGAGTTTCGTAATTTTTTGCATGCATCCAATTTACAGGTTGTTTTTCTCGTCGAAACGTACCTAACGCCGGACTATACTCTCCGAGTTAGCGACTACAGAATAGAGAGATTTGATAGGCCCGATCGACGGGGGGGAGGCGTGGCATGTCTCGTGCATAGGTTGCTCCGGTACCGGCGCATATATAGCGCGTTTTCTGCCATAGAAAACGTTAGTATTGAACTGGAGAGCGGCCTGCGTACACTGAAAAAAATATTCTTCATAGTATTAATGAACGGTCGTTATTAACTTATTTTCATTGGCTTAATGATTATTTTCATTGTCTCAATAAACTATTGTTTATGGACTGATGAACTCGTTCATTGATATTATGAAAGTGTATTCATTAGCACAATGAAGCCTTCTTCATTGGATTAATGATTATTTTCATTGTCTCATTAAACCATTGTTTATGGACTGATGAACTCGTTTATTGGCATTACGAAAGTGTATTCATTAGCACAACGAATTCTTCTTCATGGGCTTAATTATTATTTTCATTGTCTCAATAAACTATTGTTCATGGAGTGACAAACTCGTTTATTGATATTATGAAAGTGTAGTTATTAGTACAATAAAGTATTTTCATAGAATAAATGAACCAATTACATTGCTTTAAAGAAATTCATCATTATCCTAATGACTTTCTTGCGTAAACTTTCTAGAATTTTTTTGCCAATGTTACATAATATTAATGAAAGCTATTCATTAATATTACGCATATCTACAATTATTACTTCTAAGCGGAAATAAGTCATGAAATTTTACATTATAACAAAGACAACGAGTTATCAATGCAATGAATTTTCGTCGAATGAGAATTATTATTATTTCTATTAATGTACGAAAATAATCGATTATATGAATCTGTTCATCAATAGCAGCCCCACTCGCACACCTACAACGGTCAAAATCTAAAAATAACTTAATGCAAGGCACTATCCGCCTGGTTTTCACATATTTAGATTCAGTCTTTGCCTGCATGTTTGAGGGTGCATATGCAAATTGAGACTATTGCGAGTGTATCGAGAGTTTTAGTAGGACACACACAGGGAACCAGGACCCCGGTAAGAGATACATTTATTATTATGATATCTAAATACTTAGAGTTAAAATGTTTCTTTTGTAGCACCTATACCTATTCCACTGAACTACATATATAGATAAACTAGCAATTTTTGAATTATCCATTTTGAAGTTGAAATAAGGCACCTATAAATATCGGTAATAATCTTGAAACTGGCAAACATGATATGCTTTATTTGTAAAGATAGCTTTCCAAGCTTTCCCACATTGACTACCCATTTCAAACGTTTTCATAATCTAAATTCCAATTGCACTTTCCGATGTCTAGAATGCAGTCAAAGCTTTCAAAATTTGGCTTCATTTAAAAGACATGTCAATCGCATTCATTCTACTGATAGAGATAATTTTCGGAAGAATCGTGTTCAAACAACAGTAGTTTTAATGAACCAGAAAATCTATCAAATGTACAAACAGTTGAGTCATTCCTAAATGATCAACTTAAAGTAGACTCTGCTGACTCCGCCATACCCATGCAACCCGAAGAATTCCAATTTAATACATTTCGGAAAGGCATGACACGCTGCTTTACTCGAAAAATTGGAAGACCCCACGACATCAGAGAGTAAGTCAAATTACATCAGCAACTCTAAAATCAAATATTACGCAATCACAAATACACATGAGCCCCACCGTGCTAAAAGGAGCCATCCAATATTTTGTTAGGTACCTACCTATATACTTCCCTACATTTTCCAGTAGAGAAACAACGAAAACAACAAAGAAGCATTATTCATATTAAAAATTGTTTTAATATTAACATTCCTAACGTTTTACAGACCACTTTCAAAAAATTATTTAAAAGATAATTATGTGATACAAGCCACTAATCAATTATTGGAACTATAGTGTTTAGTACTTCCAAGTGAATCACTATATAATACCAGTCCTAAATTAGAGTGAGTTTTAAAAATGATTTGTGTCATAAAATCTAATTTTTTACTATAAATTTAAAAAAGTGTAGGACTTTCAATAGTACACTACTAAGTGTTGTTAAGTTTTTTATAATGCACACTTCTAATTGAAATTAAAATCTAGAAAATGGTATGCATGTTAATATTTCTAAGTGCAGTCTCATGATATTTCCCGTGGTACAATTAAAACTAATTTTCATTACTTCATTGATGGTGCAACCCTGCCAACAGTTGAACGCGTAAAGGATCTGGGAATTATTCTCGATGATAGGTTATCATTTGTTCCTCACCAAACATCAATCATAGGTAAATCACTGGGAATGTTGGGATTCATTAGAAGGAAATACTTCTGATTTTGCTACTGTGCGTTGCATTAAAATTCTATATTGCAGTCTACCTTTTATCAACCATATCACCGGACCAACTACGGTAAAAATTCATTTGTTTCCAGGTCCATGTCTCTTGCTAATCAGCATCCTCTCCTAAATTTTTTCTGTCCACTTAAGCATTTTGAAATGCAATTGTCTCAGGTGAACATTGCTAGATTGTAGCATACCGTTAACATTAGCTTACTTTATTTTATTCTGTGAATAGCTTGATTTGTAGGAACTCTTTATAGGAATAGTTTGTATGTTCTTTAAAATAATATTATTACCTCTTTACTTTCTTTTGCTGTTTCGCTTTTGGTGCATGTAAGGCTGTAGACTCATTAATTTATATATTATACACATGTTAGATTTATGCTTGATTATACTTTTGTTTTATTGTTAAAAAATAGCCCTGCCGTCAATAAATAAATAAATAAAAGCATTACGACTTATAGGTAGCTCGTTAGGAGTAGGTACAGTTTTGGAAAAGTAAAAAGTGTGAATATTTTTTATGTGATGATAGGAAACAAACTATCTTTTACTGTTCTTATAAGTAATAGCATATTTCCATAAATTAAAGATTTGTTAATTTTTACGTAGGTAATCATATATTGCTGAAAGTCAAGAGTGAAGTATAATTTTACACATGTACTAAAGCGTCTTAAACAATAATTATTAACTATTCTTGTTTTTCTAGATGGACGACATGCTGCTGGTATTTGGGCATTACACGGTTACTTTGTTCCAACGACAAAAATGATCAAAAAGGATGTGACGGGAAAAAAATCAACTACCAAATTCACAATCAAGGATTCACAGGAGTCCGTGATTTTTGTCGGCGATAATCTGATTGAAGTCGAAGATAGAATCAATCACCTCAAACGAACCAAGCAATCACTTCAACCATCAATATACGGTATCGGTAAAAACATTTTCGAAATCGATGAAATTTTCATACATTTTGACGATATTCGTTTCAAATTTACCAATATTATTCGCGCTCTTGATATTTGCTTCAAATTGATATACCTATTCGACTTAGAGTTCCCTCTCGAGAGTGAAATATTCTTTAGCTTTTTAGAATCTTATTTTTATAAAATTTAGCCTACTTGCAAATACGCAAAGGTACAAATCTTATGTAGTTATTTAGATATTAGCGAATAAAAAAGTAAAGTCTATTTTAGTGTTTTTTTACCTTATTATTTATTACTAAAATTGCAAAAACAATGGTAACTCAAAAGAACCATCAATTGTAATCAGAGAACTCTGGTTGTAATTAAATAATATAATGGTGCAATCTAGTATCTAGTTACAGGGCTTCAGAAGCAGAACAGTGAGCATTATTCAGCCACAGTTTAGGTACCTACACCATTATAGCTTTAGTGAGCAAACAACACCGGCTGGTCAGCTTCATAGCTCTTCATTTATACAATGAAATAAATTGATGATTATGAGAATGAATAGTTTCATTGACTGAATGAAACCCAATACATTAATACAAGGAATACATTCATTGTCTCAATGATTCATTTTATTAGATCGAAAAAAAAATCTTTTATTTGAAGAATAAAGTTCATTAATGCAATGAAATAATTTCATCAAATTGTTGAATTCGTTCATGAGATTCATGAAATCTTTTTCATTGGGACATTAAAATAAATTCATTATGGGAATTAATGGGTTCATTGACTGACTGAAAGTCAATACATTAATAGAAAGAATACATTCATTGTTTCAAAGATTCGTTTCATTAGATGGAAAAACGCATTCTTTTCTTTGAAGAATAAAGTTCGTTAATACAAAGAATATATTTCATTAGCTTAATGAAAGGATTCTTTAAATTGAAGAATTGGGAACCATTGAAAGAAAGAATCACTTTCGTTAGGTTATTGAAAATCTTCATCAGCTTAAAGAATTTTGTTCATTAACGAAATAAGATTATTTTCATCGAGTCAGTGAAGCACTCTTTATTGTAACAATGAATTTCTTCATCGGCTGAAAATCTATAATCAAATTAATTGCCTTAATGAAGTTTTTCATTGTTTTTAGGTACACTTTTGGTTCAGTGTATATGTGGCGGCTACGCACCCCCGGGTCTCCGCCTTTTAGCAGCCGATCTCTTGGCTCTTCTCCCGCCAAATCGAGTATCCCTGCTGATAGGGGACTTAAATGCCACGCACGTCGATTGGGGCGGCGTAACTAACAGCGGGGGTAGATTATTTAAGGGAATAATCGAGAACAACCTGGAGATGTCCTGCCACATAACACCTAATCCCACTTATCTTCGTGGAGCCTCGTTCCTGGACATTGCCATCACTCGGGGAGCCATCAGGACTTCTCAGCTGCAAGAGCTTAATGCCCTAAACTCGGATCATCTTCCAGTCAAGATTTGCTCATACTGCAGGGTCCCCTTGTCTAATGACACCGTCATTTTGTATAAGAATGTTGACTGGAGGGTGTTCCGAGCGCAGCTGAATGAGTTGACTGTGATCCCTGAACAGCTGACAACAGCCCAGGAACTCGAAACCGAGGTGGAAACTCTAACATCAAACATCCTGCGCATCCGTGATGCACTATGCACTAGGGTCACTTTGCGCCCTAGCACCGAATCCCTCCCTGATCATATCCTTAATCTTATGACATACAGAAACCGATTTCGACGGCGATGGCAGAGAAATCGGACACAAGTGGGATCCGCTCAGATCAATGCGCTGACAGAGGAAATAAGGATAGCCATCCGCGATCACAAGAACCAAACGTGGCTAGCGTATATCAACACGCTAAGCAGGGATGACGGCTCCTTATGGAAGCTGGCTAGGCGAGTCCGTGGAGGCTCGACGCAAATGCCTGTAATAAGGTACCAAGGCCGAGAATGCGGCGACGACGCCGAAAAAGCGGCGGCATTCGCGGACTACCTAGCCGGCGTCTATGACGCGGCGCCAGATACCCATCCTGATCACGAGCACATTACACGCACTGTAAATGCATTCAAGCAGTGCAAATTTCCTATTCCTCCGTCAGTACTTGAAAAACTGAGAGTCACTCCGGCGGATATCCGAAAAGCTCTTAGCCGTCTCCCGAGAAATAAAGCTCCCGGCCCGGATTCTATTCCGAATACAGTCCTGAAAAACTTACCCCAGAAAACCATCGTCCAATACATGCACATAATTAACGCAGTAATCCGGCTACAACACTTCCCTGCGTCCTGGAAAATGGCGAGCGTGATACACTTCCCAAAACCTGGGAAAGACTTAACTCAACCTGCATCTTATAGGCCAATATCGCTACTGAACACCCTCGGGAAGGTGGGTGAAAGGCTAATCTTGCCGAGGGTTACTAGGGAAGTCGATAGGCTTAATATCCTACCCCAGGAACAGTTCGGTTTCCGCGGCCAGCACGGCACCGTCATGCTGGCGGCGAAAATCGCAACTGACATCTATCAAGGCTTTGCCAATAGGCAGTCAACAACCCTTATGTTGCTTGACATCGAGAAGGCGTTTGACAGGGTGTGGCACGATGGGCTGCTGTATAAGCTGCTGGCTATACACAGCATGCCATTGCACATGACAGCTCTCATCGCGTCATACCTTGCCGGGCGTGTCTTCTCAACAAAAATTGGCAATCGAACCTCTGATAGCAAGAACTTGTTGGCAGGAGTTCCCCAGGGAACCGTATTATCGCCGCTATTGTTCAATCTCTATATAGCAGATATCCCGTCAAATCCTAATACCCATAAAGCCCTATTCGCTGACGATACAGCGATTTACTCCCTTAATCCTCAAGCAGAGATGGCGAAGAATAACCTACAGGAGCATATGCACACCCTTATGCCATATTACAATAAGTGGAAAATCTCATTAAACCACACTAAAACAGAACTTATTGTCATAACCAGGAAACTTAAAGATACTAATATCACCCCATTAATCATTGATAACACCCCTATACTCCCGAAACAAAAAGTTAAATATCTAGGCTTGATACTAGATAGAAAGTTAAACTTTTCTGAACACATAAGATCAGTTATAGCAAGAAACGCTATGATTAAAAAAGGACTAAGCACCCTAGTTACTGCCAGGGCTTTCCTGAGTCCTGGCAATAAGCTTATTTTATACCGAGCAATTATCCGGCCAGCCCTCTTATATGGCGCACCAGTCTGGTGTTCTGTTGCCAGGACACACAAGCGTAAGCTCCAGGTCATCCAGAATCATTATCTAAGGGCGGCATTCTCACTTACACTCCGGGATCGAGTCCGAATTGAAGATCTGCATGCGTGGGCAAAGATAGAGTACATAGAGGACTACATCGATGCCCTCGCATGTAGATTCTTCGAGAGGCAAATTACGGGATCTCCGCTGACGGCTAGCATTGTTGATATTCGCTATGACCCGGAAAATCCGATAAGACACGGTACAATCTACCGGGAAATATCGCTCTACTACCGTCAGCTCATGCCTCCTTAGCCTGTCATCCATTAAGAACCGTTTACATATGTATATATCAAACCTACCCCCAAACCACCCTTCTAAAACACCCATTAACAATTAAAAATAGCTCCAAATATCAGGAGCACAGAAGTAATATCTCCAACATAAGCGAGTATATCTCGTTTGCGGCGGGCCAATCCACGGCATTATTACGTGTGGGCGGGGCTTGTTAAGGGACCTGGCCGGCATATAA
>JAEQML010068983.1:0-17843 GCA_016904865.1 Pissodes strobi | reverse complement strand
CAGATTGTAACCACGTTTACGCTGCCTGGATGTTCTAACATGTGGACCATTAGAAGTGGGGAAGAAAGACATGCTTTCTTGATACTTAGTCAAGAAGAAAGTACAATGGTGAGTTGATTTTTTTTTATGAAACACACGATTAAACTATTGTATGTTACATATTTTTATTTTTGAATTTGCAACATCTATTTCACGTGTGATATGGTTGGAATTGTATTTCTTTAAGAGATGCTCAGTTTTCTAATTGGTATACTTTTTTCTCAAAATTTCAATTTTCTCCTAGATCCGGTTTTGGAAGCAATTCGGGATATAGTAACTAGAGTAGTGGAAAAATAGAAATCCTTAAATATAAGACCATATAGTACTTCGTGAAAGAATCGTTATTTGTTAGTTATAAACAGTAATACACTGTTCTGCATCAAACTCATCTGTGCATAACTAATGTGTGATTTGAATAACTTCTACTTATGTAATCCCTAGGCTGACCTTGAAATTGTCTGGTCACATACTCGAATCTAGAGATCGTCAACAATACGTTCTGAACAATAGGAGTACTCGAGCGGCCGAAAGTACTCGAAGGAATTACAGAGCAGGTGCAAATACTTATGAGTTAGCAGTTGTAAAGAATAGTTTGGTTACCTATTTAGTTATTTCTTTGTATATGTGCCATCTAGGCTTGGTAATTGTCTTTGTAATTGGGTTTTAGTACTGTTATTTTGTGCGATCCTATGTCATCAAACGGAATAATTTCTGTCACATATGTGATGAAGTGGTCCTGAAAGTCCAAAGACTGTAACTCCATTTGTAAGAAAAGCTTATCAGTTAAATTACAAAGTTCGAGTTCATGATAAAGCTAGAGCTCCCAAGATTTGTTGTAATGGTTGCTCTAGAGCCCTAATGGGTTGATTAAATGGTAATCACAAGGCTATGAAAGTTAGTATACTAATGATTTGGCGGGAACCTCAGAACCACGTTGGTGATTGTTATTTTGGCTTAACAAAAATCGCGGGGTTTTCTGATAAAAGCAAACGTAAAATTGAATATCCTAATAGTTCCTCAGTCATTAGACCTGTGCCTCATGATGCTTCAAGCATACCTGTCCCTGGGCCCACAGAAAATACAAAATAGACTCGGAACTGGACGAATTAGAGGATTTTACACCAAAAGCCAGCACAAGATTTCAGGAAGAAGACGATTACGAATGTAATTGCAGCAAGCAGCCCGATTTTACAAGAACAACGATCTTATTCTATATTCGGATCATTCCAAAACAAAGTCACAACTCCTTGGATCTCGCCTATAGCAGTGGACTCTCCTATAAGAAGGGCTGAACATTTCTACGTATCGGAAAATGGAATCATCCAAGCTGTCGGTATTTTTTGTAATAGAAAATTACTTGGATTACTGTCGCGATATTCCAGGATTAATGAACGAACTTGACCTTTCATACAAACCTATCGAGTGGCGACTGTTTAGTGATAGGGAAGTCTAAAGGCAGTTTTATTGTTTAATGGGAATTAAAAACCATATCTTCCTGTGGGTCATATTGTAAATATGAATGAAACATACGAGAACTTGCGTATATTGCTTCAAAACATTAAGTACCAAGATCATAAATGCTGCCGATTTAAAAGTTGTAGCACTACTTACCGGATTGCAAAGTGGCTACACCAAATATTGTTGTTTTTTGGGACAACAGAACCAGAAACGGATATTATGTAGTTAAAGAATGGCCAAAAGGTGAAAACATTGTTCCCATTCTGAAAAACGTCCTTAATGAACCCTTAGTTGAGCAGCAGAAAATCTATTTACCGCCTGTGCAGATAAAACTAGGACTTGTCTTTATTTCAATTCTCTGACTTGCTCGCGTGTAAGTGAGGCAAAGCTCAAGGTGCGTATTCACCAAGCGCGCAAAATGTTTGTGATTTTTGGCAAATATTTGCAAACTCAATATTTGTTTAGTGGAGACGTATATCAGGTGCATTCGCAAACGTTTCCAATCATTTGGTCGTATTCCGAGCGGTGTCGGTACATCAAAAGGATTTGTTGTTCGTGTGTGCGTTTTGCTTTTTTGGGTACAGTTGTTTGCGAATAATTGGCTGGTGGAGACGATTGTCGGAAATAAGAATTGCAAACCGTTACAAACGTTTGCAAACGTTTGCTCCCAATGATTTTTTTTGGTGGATACGCACCTTTAAATTAAAGAAGGCATATTCGTTGGTCCGCAAATACTAGAATTTTTCAAGGCTAATAATTTGGAAACTGCGCTTTTGGAAAAACAAAAAAAAGGCGTGGACTGCCTTCAAAAATGTGGGTAGCAACTTCCTAGTAAATAAGGAATCGGGAGGATTATAGAAAACTAATTGAAAAAATTATTCAATCTCACAAGGAATTAGGTTGCATTTTCTTCACTTGCCTTTGGGAATCTTTCCGGAACACTTAGGTGCAGTTTTATATGGATACGGAGAAAGATTTCACCAGCAAATTGCTCAAAATGGAAAAGCGGTACACTGGAAAACGGGATCCAACCATGTTGGCTCTGTTGGACCCTCAAACATGAAATTGATTCCTGCGAATACAAACTAAACAAGGCAACAAAATAATTTATTTCATACTGTTTAATAATAATGCATTTCTTGGATAATTTTTAGGACGAAACATTGAACTTTAAATTACTAGGACACTGAAATACTGCAAAAGTCCTAGGACTTCAAAATAAATTTCCATGGCAACCCTATTGTTGTGGATATTTTTTGACACATCAGAAGCGTGACATGACACTGATTTTTTTAATAGGAAGTCATGAAATTATTGTCAGCTCAAAACGTCAATATATTGAGTTTCGCAAGTAAAAAAGTTTAATTTTTATTTTTCAAAATGAACCGTTTTGATAATTTTATTACAATGTGTGCTCTTTATGTAAAGACGTATCCGATATTAAAACACATCATCGTACTATGGTTTTCTTAGGGAATCACATTGAACAATGTGGTAGTGATTTAAAGGAGGAGAACTTGTTTTCTATTATCCAGTAACACTTACTTGAAAATTCCGTAAAATACACGTAACAGTGGACAAAAAGTAAACAAAATAATCTCCAAATATTATATATATTTTATTAAACATAGACATTTAATAAATGCCATTCGTCCAACCTATTCACCATTAAAAAGAAAGAAGGTAGCAGAAGAATTCCAGAAACACTTAAAATTTGTCACTGATAATTGTAATTTTTAATAAATATAGAACCCAAACTACCGACTTTAGTTACACAATACAACAAAAAGTCAGCAGATGGAAGTCCAACCTCTCATTTTTCAGAAACCTGACTCCACTAAAGTTGGTAGAATATGCATAGGAAAGTTTTTAAATTCATCGATGGATCCATAACATCGTTACATTATTACGTTAAATTAAACTATAAAATAAAACACAAACTACCGACTTTAGTTAAACAATACAACAAAAAGTCACCAGATGGAAGTCCAACCTCTCATTCTTCAAAAACTTCACTCCACTAAAGTTGGTAGAATATACATAGGAGGGTTTTTAAATTCACCAGTGGATCCATCACACCTTTGTTTAAAATTCCATAAAGATGTACAGGGTTATCCAACGAGGACTAGACAAGGCGATTTTTTGACTTTCCCTGTACTTTTATAAAAAAAAAAACTGAAATAGCCCTCTTATGTAATTTTCTCCTGCGAATTCGGATATGTTCAGCAAAAAACCATTGAACATCAAATAAAAGTGCTAGGGGTCACTTTGATATTTTTTTAAATGGAACACCCTGTATATTACAACATTTTTTAACTCTCTAGAAAAATCCAAACACATTTTGTGTATAATATCCTATACCTATCTTTAGCTGTTTACCAAATATTGACAGTTGAAAGTCGGACATTTTGACACTTTGACAGGCTCTAAAATCTAAACCGCACGAGATCAAGGAAAACGGTTTGCACATTCCTATCTTGGGTTTTCATAAGCTATCGAATGATAGTAACTTTGAATTTAACCGGAGGTTTAAAAGTTCCGGTTAATTTTATCCGCAGGTTAAATTCGAAGATACTGTCATTCGATAGTTTATGAAAACTTAAGATAGGAATGTGCAAACCGTTTTCTTTGATCTTGTGCGGTTTAGATTTTAGAGCCTGTCCAAGTGTCAAAATACCCGACTTTCAACTGTCAATATTTGGTAAACAGCTAAAGATAGGTATAGGATATTATACACAAAATGTGTTTAGATTTTTCTAGAGAGTCCAAAAATGTAGTAATATACAGGGTGTTCCATTTAAAAAATATCAAAGTGACCCTTAGCACTTTTATTTGCTGTTCAATTGTTTTTTGCTGAACAACCGAAATCGCGGAAGAAAATTACATAAGATGGCTATTTCAGTTTTTTTTTATATATAAAAGTACAGGGAAAGTCAAAAAATTGCGTTGTCTAGTCCTCGTTGGATAACCCTGTACCACGGACAAAAAGTGGCTTTAAGGTACTCGTAAGTTTTTACGGCCTCGGCTGCGCCTCTGCCGTAAAAATTTACTCATACCTTAAAGCTTCCCTTTTCGTCCTAGATACATAAATAACTATTATTTGATTATATCTTCTTTTTAAGTCCAAAATAAAGTATACAGGGTGTTTCCTAACCTCGGTAAAAAAATGAAGCAGATGAATCCTCACGTAATTGTAAGACGAAAATGCGGTATAAATTGTGTTCGAATGTCGCTTCGTTTTGAAAATACAGGGTGTTGAAAAAAAATTTTTTTTCGTATTTTCCTTTTATTAATAATTAATGAGAAACAACATTGGAATAATATTTGCCACACCTTAATAAATGGTTTGAGCACTTTATTTTGTGTTCATGTTGGACTTCTCAATTAGTTCATTGGCGGAGATCCGGGTAACGACTACTACAATTTCGCAAAAATCAATAATACGGACCTGTTAAACTCTGAAAATTCTAATTTTATTGGACAAAAAAATAATTTTTAAGCAAATGAAGTTTCTTGCATTTGTCTCGTATCTTTTACAGTTTTTGAGTAAAAAATAATTCTATTGTTCACGTCACAGGAATTTCTTTAAAAAATGATAGCACCTAAATGCTCTGAATAATGCAACCACATGTAAAGTCAAATAAATTGCTGAAAGTGTCCTCCATGAGCCAGTAAACACCCATCTATTCGACGTGCTAAATGGTCTCGCGTTCGCTGCAAATCTCTCACGTATGACGACGCGTTAATAATGCGCAGTTGAAGTTCTTCTACAGTTTGAATAGTTCGGCGAACGTAGTGGCCGTGGGTGAGGTCCACCTCTTCCTATCCAAAGATCGGGATATTGTTGATACAAATAATTCCTAACTGCTGCAAAGTGAGGGGGGACTTTAATCCTTTGCACTTTTATTCTGGGGTCACCTTAAACAACTTGTCTATACTACTCCTATTGAAACTATAGAAGAACTTCAACTGCTCATTATTAACGGTTTTATTACGATTCGCGCAAACACCGATATTTTCCAACGCGTAAGAGACAATTTAATACTTCGAATAGATGGGTCTTTACTGGCTCATGAAGGACACTTTCAGCAATTTATTTGACTTTACATGTGGGTGCATTATTCAGAGTTTTCAGGTGCTATCATTTTTTAAAGAAATTCCCGCGACGTGAACAATAGAATTATTTTTTACTGAAAAACTGTAAGAGATACGAAAAAAAATCAAGACGCTTAATTTGCTTAAAATAATATTTTTTATCAAATAAAATAAGAATTTTAAGTGTTCAACAGGTCCGTATTATTGATTTTTGCTAAATTCTAATAATTGTTACCCGGATCACCGCCAATGAACTAATGGAGAAGTTCAACATGAACTCAAAATAAAGTGCTCAAACCTTTTTTTTACGTGTGACAAATATTATTCGAATGCCGTTTCTCATTAATTATTAGTAAAAAGACAACACGAAAAAATTTTATAACATATTTTCGTCTTACAATTAATTACGTGAGGATTCACCAGTTTTATTTTTGAAGCGAAACTTCTTAACGCGCGCCGGTAGTAAAATTTGAAGGTCGCGACGCGACGAGCGGTCACGAAAAACCGTCACGGACGTTTATTGTGATATCTTTGTTAGTTTACAAGATAAAAATGTAGGATTTGCTCTATTACCTTGTCAGGATATAAGCGGAACTTAGATGAAGAATAGTTTTTTTTTTTCATTTATGCCTTCCCTTTTTGTTAATTGAGTGTTATTTAAAAAAAACTACTTTTTAACCAAATCCGTTAAGATATGTATAAGGCTAGGGCGTTTAATTATTGTGATATCTTTGTTAGTTTACAAGATAAAAATATGGGGTTTGCTCTATTACCTTGTCAAGACATAAGCGAAAATTTTATGAAGAATATTTTTTTTTCATTTAGGCCTTCCCTTTTTGTTTATTGAGTGATATATTTATAAAAAAAACTACTTTTTAACCAAATCCTAGGCTAGGGCGTTTAAGTTTAAGAAGTTTCACTTCTGATATGGGCACATATTGCACACGCTTTTACCGAGGTTAGGAAACACCCTGTATTTTGTAAAAAAATGTGACAATTATTTTTTATTTATGTATTTAAAATTGACTATAGGTTCATAGTTTGGTTTTCTCGTATTTTATATTATTCTCCTCTTTCCTCAAAAGTTATGAGTGATAGGTAAAAACCGAGGTCATATTTGAAATCAGCACATTAAAAGAGACACAAGAGAACCAAAAAAATATCAGGGGGCGACAAAAAGTTTCAAAATGCAGAACAGTAATTTAAGAGATTGATAATGTAAATACTCTTCCAGAATAGCGTGGAGTATTGCTATAGAAAATATTTAATTTTAACTAATTTTGTGAAATAATTTACGTCAACTGTTGAGTGGCAGACAGTTAATTTCCACCAGCTGATGTGTATTTTGAAACTTATTTATGTTTGATAGAGTCTTTTACAATTTTTTATTTACCAATCGAATTAATTTGAAATTCTTTAAAAAGAACTAAGAAATACTATGTTTTGTAAGAACAAAACAATGTACTGCTCAATAATAAGTGCCTCAACGCTTATTTTTCCTTTTGTCTGATGCATTTTGCTTGGCGATTATTCTTATTGCTAGTTAAGTCACATATAACTTCATAGGATTCCAATAAAAGGGATACAAAAATCTGTTACATTTTCTTTCTTGTTGGCGAAATATTGATTCTTCAGGTACAATGGGAACAGGGAAGTTAAAATGTTAGGCTTAAAGGTCTGTATGAAAAACTCCTCTTTCTGAATAAACTGTCAACTACCAGTCCACATTTTTTCTATAGAGGAAGTAAATATTCCTGGCATATCATCATATCAAACAAATCTATTTTACGCCGGTTCTAAAATGTTACTTAGTCGCTTTAGAAGTATAATATAGATTTAAATATATACAATATAGAATATAAGAACAATAAAAAATTAGAATAATGAATTTAAATAAATACATTTTCTCTAGTGTTGAAACCCCCGAGCTTCTGTACTTCAATATTTAGTGTAATTCTTGGAAGAATATATTCAATTTATCAACTGGAAATAAAATTTTGCCAACAATACCGATAAAATCGAATCTAATTATGTATTTGTGACCCATCTTTATTCATGAAATCGGTTCAGTTAGTCACCACTGATAAACAGCGGCATTAGCATTTTCATTTATTAAGTAATTGTTTCTTTTATTTTTCCTTGTGATATCATGAATGCTTTTTAGGTTTTACAAACAGGCCAAGAAATTAATGAGATCGATAACACTGGATTTGCAACCCATCAACCTACAGTTTTCGCAGGGAACTTGGGTAACAACAGGTTTGTGGTACAGGTTACAACTATATCTGTTCGACTGCTTCAGGGAGCTGTTCAACTACAACATGTGCCCATGGATCTAGGATCTCCTATTGTTCATGTCTCTAGGTAATGCAATATCACAATACAAACACACATGATAAAATTAGGATCTCTTTTAATAAGGAAAATAGAATAAATCAAAATTCTTTTGCATAGTCAAATAATTATTCGTTTCCGGATTTTCTAATTTCCCCCTGCACTTCTTCGTCATATAACACCCCAAAAACTTTTACACCATGTTAAATGCATTTTTTTGAAATATTTGATACTAAAATTCAAAAATAAAGTTAAAATATAAATTTTCATTAAAACTAAGAAGTTGGTAGCGATTTCCGGTAGAACCGGAAGTTATAGGAAATTTGTATTATTTTATTTGAAGAGGGCACAAAGTGTATTGAAAACAAAAGCATAAAATATCAATTTCCTATTTTATCTCCTTCACCGAAAATTTCTAATGCCATTGAGTATGTGGAAAACAATACAATTTGCGTATTTTCTATTTTTTCTGAAATCTAATTTTGAATTATGTATATTATCTAATAAAATACTGTATGCCTAATTAAAGAATAGGCAAATTAGTAATGTGAACATGCTCTTATCAAGTCGATATGACATTTACTATTGTTTTATGGTTATTTGAATTAAAAGGCATTGTACTGCTATGACTGATTCTTGACCATCTATTAAATATTAGTCTTGATTTTTTAGTGCGGATCCATATATCTCATTAATGACAGCTGATGGCCAAGTTATTACTCTTATGTTAAGGGAAACGAGGGGATCCGCTAAACTTGTTATTAGCAAATCGACGCTTTCGAATGTAAGTATATCCAAAGAAAAATTCCTGTTTTTGTTTAGTGAAAGTGTAAGACATACGTAGGTGAGGTAAGGCTTAATAATTTATTGGTTACGTCTTGTGCTGGAGGAAGATGAAATCCAAAGTATCAGACGAAGTGAGTTCATTATCTAAAAATTTTAACAATATTCTTCATCTCTGCTGGCATTTATTTAAGTTTAATTTTAAATGTAACGTGTACGATTTTGCATACATTTTTGCTGGATATGGCGTCTTGAAAAAGGCTATGATGACTTGAAATCGTCTACGTGAATGAACTATTTTATTTATGTTATACAAATTAGCAGGCATAGAGTAATATAAATTAATCTCTTATTTTGATAATAGTTAACGGTTATTAAAAAGAAACTTTGGTCTTAAATCAGCGTCTTTTTTGTGTGTATAATTTTCAAAATCAAAGTCAAAATATGTTTTATTGTTTCAAGAAACATGTTCTTATTAACAAAGCCAGAAGAGAAGATATAAATATACACTAAACCACACAAAAAGCAGCTTATAATAAGGGTAAAAAATAACATCAAAGTCAATGTAAGTACAATAAAAAAGTACAAATGTATAAAGGAAATAAAAAAAGAACTAAATAATAAGGACCACCAAACTATTTTCAGTTAGTTAAAAGAAAAAAGAAAAACTAAACTAAAAATAACATTCCATATAAACTCAATCAGAAAAAAATACATGTTCAAAAATTAGCTGTGAACAGGATAAAACAAAATATAAAAATTGATAAAAATATGACTAGAATATTGTGTATTTAAAAGAAAAGAAATAAAAAGTATATATAAATTAAAAGAATAAAGTATATGTACAAGAGACAAAAATTTTTTGAAGACGTGCACAACCAAGAAAGTAAAAATATAGATTTATTTATTTATGTAAAAAATAAAATGACATAGGCACACAACAGATGTAGATATAAAAAATGAATAAAATAAATCAATGAAAACAGAAATTTGTCACCAAGCTATAAATCTATCACAGTATTATTAAAAAATTTCATTAAAATACTCTTCTAGAGAATAATAGGCCTTGCCTTGTAAAATTTTTTTTACTGATCGCGAAAATTGCTTATTACTTTCAATATTCCTATATATTCCCGGTAAATGATTGTATATTTTTAAGCTTTGGTATATTAGCGAGTTCCTAGTAAGCGCACTTTTTGGGATTGGAAGTCTCAGTTCATCACAATTGCGTGTAGTATATCCTCCGGTAACATGTATTTTTCCATATTTATTGTGGATTACGGTTACTGTTTCTAAAGTAAAAATAGCACAAAACGTTAGTATCTTTTCACTGATAAAGAATGGTCTACAATGTTCTCTTGGTTTTAGTTTACATAAATATCGCAATGCTCTTTTCTGCAGTACAAAAACTGACTGGAACTATTGTTGGGTAGTACAACCCCAAAAAGCCACTCCAAATATTAAATTAGACTCTACAAGGGAAAGTAGACAGATCTTGACATATGGTGCCCCAAGTTGTGACTGACCACTCTCACTGCGTAACAAGCAGAAGCTATTTTTTTTGTTCAGGGCTGTAATATGCTCGGTGAATTTAAGTTTCTCATCAATCTGCATGCCCAAAAACTTTACAAACGATCTACACCTAATATCATTATCCAGTGTCAAATCATTAAAACTACACTTAAATGATAATATATTTGTTTTATTAATATTAAAGCACAAGCAATTGCAGTCACACCACTGCTTTATCCTTTTAATATCCTCTGAAACTTTAGTGGCCAGGTTTTCAAGGCTCTTATCCAACCAAAGGATTGTGGTATCATCTGCAAAGAGAGTGAAAGAACCAGTGACGTCAATACTAGTTAGATCATTAATATACAATAAGATTAATAAAGGTCCCAATACTGAGCCTTGAGGCACACCATGGTGATTGATAAGCTCTGATGAATCAGCTCCCTGACACCTAACCATCTGTTTTCTATCCATTATATATGATGTAATCCATTCAAGGGCAGTTCCCCTAAATCCAGAGCGCTCCAATTTTTCCAGTAGTATTTTACGATTCACGCAATCAAACGCTTTAGAGAAATCGCAAAACACCGCTGCAGCCACATCTCCCTCATTGAGTCCCATGTACAGTTTTTCTAGAAAACTAAAGATTGCTACCCTTTGAACTTTGAAATCCCCATTGACAGTTATTAAGCAGTTTGTGCCTTGAAGTAAAAGAGAGCAATCCAGTCTTCACTAATTTTTCTACTATTAAGTTTATTCCGATAATTATAGTTCAACGCGATTTTCGTTGAAATTTTCAAGTTCGTGATGCACCTGCGCGCAATGTCATTTCAAGGTGGGACCAGAAGGAAAATAGAGTCGTAGGCCTCGGTCAGCGTAATCCGCAAAATCAAGAACAGGCAGCTGCTCAAAGCTCGAGTAGGCCAGATAGTCAAGAAGCAACAGCATTGTTAACAAATTAACTATGTGTGATAAACTAGAGCGTATTCAATTTAGAACTGCGGCTATCATGCCCGGTATTGAAAAATGTTTATTTAATGTCCGACGAGGCACAATTCTACGTAAGTGGTTGCATGCCTGAACAAGTAACATTATTGATACAGGGCGATCGAAAATCCTCAAAAGGGATTTGGAACCTTCGACAAAATGGACTCAAAACAGTTTTATCTACAATACCGAAACACATTGTTAGCATGTAGTTTTACTCATCTCCTGACAATGACGGTTGGCGAAATTTACGTCGAGTGTGTAAATTGTGTTTCAGCATTGTGGGTAAACCAGTGTTTTAAAACATACAAAGAAAAACGAGAAGCCTAAAGGAACATCCCTGCTTAAATCAAGGCTATTTCATTGATTAATTGCGAAAAATGTCAAAATTGGTTTAATCAGAAATGTACTGGTTTGTCAGATGTGGATGTAGAAGTATTACCTCAAATGAAAAATAAATTTTATTGCGAAGAGTGTAAATCCCACGTAGAGACGCAAGTCCGGAGATCAATTAATGTGACAGTAAGGAGAGAAAGTATTGAAGAATCAAATGGAAATACAAATGGAGATAGTGTGGAAAGCTTTTTAAAAGAGCTTAGAAATGAAATTCGTGATCTGCGAAATGACATAAAATTTTATGCAGAACAATATGAAATACAAAGAGAAGAAAATAAAAAAATTAAAAAGGGATATTTTGGCAATAAAAAAGGATAATGAAGAGGTAAAAGTGGAAATAAACCAAATAAAAGAATACCAGCAGATTTCCCAAAGGCAAATACGATCCAAAAATTTAGTGGTAATGGGTATAAAGAGCACTTTAGAGGTATTAAGAACAAAACCAATGCAAGTAAAACAAAAAGCCAAAGATGTGTTACAGTTTGTGGACTCTAATTTAATATTGGATGAAATAGACATAAAACTTATAAATCCATTTAAAGAAAACACTCCGATAGCAATTACTTGTAAAACCGCCGAACAAAAAGATCGTATTCTTCAAAAACGACGGGCAATGGGTAAACTTACGAGTCAGAAATGCAACATTGAAGGAAACAGTCAAATCTTTATAAATGAAGATATGACTCGTGACCAGAGGGAGTTATTTCGTTCAGCTCGCACCCTTTATTCAAGCGGCTTTCAAGCTTTAAGGATGGCAAAATTTTTGCTCGTAAAAATAAGGAGGGACAAGCATTCAAAATTGCAAAGCAAGAGGATATAGAAAGATTAAAGTAAGAAACACAAATGTTAATTAAGTCTACTAGTATATTTTTTAGGTAAGACAATTTGTTAACATTCGCTGAATTAAACCGATTGTTGGATCAATACAAAATTAATCAGGATATATTGTGTGATAACTTGTCTGAGGTGTGTTTTTTTTTGATAATGTTAGCGACTTAAATATAATTCATGTCAATATAAGAAGTATTTATAAAAATTTTGAAAATTTTCTGGTGTTTTTGGAGGACACAGGCAAACATTTTGACGTTATTATAATGTCTGAAACACATACTGTTTATAATAAAAGTGACTTTAACATTCCAGAATATTTGGCTTTTTGGAATGAGAGTTATTTTAACAAATTTGATGGATGTATGGTGTATGTGAGTAGAGAGCTTTTTCTGGAACCGTGTATCGAGGAGGCAAATGGTTTGAAATGCCTGAAGATCTCAATTTGTAAGAGTAAAGTAATGTTTGATGTAATCGCCACATATAGGTCGCCTGCTACAAAGATTGAGGACTTTATAATAAATTTAAATGATATTCTTTATAAAAATGTACAAGGTCAAAGTCATGTTCAGATTTTTGCAGGTGACATAAATATTGATTTGGTCAATGCTAACTCGGCAATGGTTAATGACTATTTGACTCTTCTTTGTAGCTATGGCTTAGTTTGATTAATAGAGCAACACGATAACAGGGCAATAGTACAACATGTATAGATAATTTTTTCGTTAAATGTAAGAACACTTTGAACTCCGATATTAACTCTGTTATATTGAATAATGATTTGAGTGACCACAAACCAATTTTGATTAATTTTAGAATGAGTAACAACAGTAATATAAAAAGGTCTATAAACCGGTTAAACTTTAAAATTGACCAAAATGCTTTAATGGAATGTTTAACCACAGAGGGTTGGGAGGATGTTCTAGAGAAGTTTGACGCTGACTCGGCTACCCGTGCATTTGTTATTAAATTACAAAAGAATATGGATCAATGTACTGAGACTTTTAAAATTAATAGTAAAAAGTTGAGACTAAAACCCTGGATCTCAAATGGACTTCTTGTTTCCATACGGCAAAGAAACAGTTTAAAAAAGTATTGTACGTTACATCCAAATAATATCAGAGCTTTAAATGAGTATAAAACGTATAGGAACAACTTGTCTAAATTGATTAAAAGATCCAAATATTTACATTATAAAACAAAAATCAAACAAAATTTGAATGATCCCAAAAAAGTATGGAGTTTAATAAAAGAAGCGACCAATGATCAACATAATGGTATGGACATAAAACTTCTTATTGATTCTAATAATGCAGAAATTACTGAAAAACAAGAAATAGCAAATGAACTAAATACATATTTTAGTAGTGTAGGTAAAAAATTGGCAACAAAAATAGTCAGACCTATTGGTGATCAAAGGCTGCCAAGAAATGTAAACCCAAACACTTTTGTTTTTACTCCAGTCAATGATGTAGAAATTATTGCTCAAATAAATAGTCTAAAAAATGGTGTTAGTCGTGGCGAAGATGGTGTAACGACAGAAATATTGAAAATGAATTACGCGAGTGTATTAAAACCGTTGAAACATATAATAAATTGTGTATTTGGCTCAGGAGTGTATCCAAAGATTTTAAAACAAGCTATTATTATTCCTTTGTATAAACATGGTGATAGTAAATTGCCATGTAATTATAGGCCAATAGCACTCGTTAGTACACTTAATTAATAGAAAAATGCATCAAGCATAAGCTTAATATGTTTTTAAATAAGTACAGCTTAATATCTGAGAACCACTATGCCTTCAAAAGCAATTCAAACACCGATGATGCACTGTGTAAGGTAACCGATCACATAATCAAATGTTTAGACTCAAAGAAGAAAGTTGTAGGAATCTTTTTAGACTTGGCAAAAGTGTTTGACACTGTGGCACACCATATTCTCTTAGACAGATTGAATGACATTGGTATAAGAGGATTGGCAAATGATCTTTTCAAGTCATACTTAGGGCAAAGAACCCAAAAGGTTGCTTTCCTTAAATGTAGATAAAACTAATTTTGTGACTTTTGCCTTGACTCAAGGTACTCTTCCAGATATCCACTGTATTAGGGTTCACGAAACCAATTGTATTATGGAAAAAAATAACTGTAAATGTAAAAAAAAATAATAAAAAGAAAAGAAAGTGTTAAATATTTGGGCATTCTTATTGATGAAAATCTGACATATAAAAAGCATGTAATTTATATCAAAAAAAAAAAAATAAGAAAGTTAATTTATAAATTTTATGAGTTAAGGAATATTTTGGACATTACTACATTAAGAATGGTATATTTTTCATTGGTGGAATCTATTATAAGTTATGGTTTAGTTGTATGGGGTAATGCTCGTAGAAATGTTATGAATGCGTTATATGTAGCTCAAAAATATATTTTAAAAATCATGTACTTTAAAAACAGAGGGTATCCAACAGATTTATTATTTAGAGAAGCCGAAATACTATCTATACAGCAGTTATATGTAAAAGCCATCCTAAGATTTATGATCAAAGCATCTTATTATAGACATGAATTAGGTCATAATTTCAATACCAGAAATAATGCGCGGCAAAACGTTTTGATACCTTCTGTAGCATCGTCGGCTATTCAAAGGCACATCTGCTTCCTGGGTCCGAACGTTTTTAATGCTTTGCCTGTGGACCTCAAAACAAAACCTTATCACAAAATAAGAGCAGCCATTGTTAATTGGATATAAAACAGTGATAACTATTCTCTTGATGTCATTATCTGAATGTGGGTATATGGGTAATTTTAATTTTGTGTCTTAAGTATAACTGTAGGTTAGTAATATAATATAATTGTTTTGGGAAAGTATTGTGATTGAACAGTGGGAGCACACACAGACATTTAATGTCCATTTTGTTTCTAACTGTATTAATCATAATGTATAGTTTTTATGTACTATGTTATAAATTGTTGAATAAATTGAAATTGAAATTGAAATTGATTGTTCTTCAATGAATCTGGTCCAAATTCGTTATTTTTTTTACAGAAATGCATTTATTATATTAGGTCACTTAGAACACTATAGTTCATTAACTAATTTTCCACTATTGCTAATCATTACAGCAAATGTAAATTTAATTATAATTTAAAGTGGGAAGTGGGAACGCCCAGCTCTCACATGTGTTTTTTGATTCTAGAGCCCGCCTGTATCTACCATTTGCATGTACAAAGATACATCAGGCCTCTTCACCAGCAAAATCCCAGAAGAATTTACTCACATACCTCAACATTACATTACCGACATTTCTGATCTTAAAACTGAAGCAGAAAATGAAGATGATCTGCTTTATGGAGAGAGCGACTTTAAGATGCCTTCGCTTAGTTCAGCTACGCCGAAGCCTAGAGTGTTCTACAATTGGTGGAAGAAGTACTTGACCCCCAACAAACCTAGTTATTGGCTTTTTGTAGTCAGAGAAAATTCTAACCTGGAAATATATTCCATTCCTGATTTTAAACTTAGCTTTTACGTCCAGAATTTGTGTTTTGGCCATAGGGTATTAATTGATGCCTTGGAGTCTGTTTTGTTAAATGCTACGCCCCATGTGAATGAGACCCAGATTCAGAAGGAGTATCAGGTTAAGGAAATTATGATGGTAAGTATGTTATAGTACTTAAGCAGTGTAAATAAAAAGAAAGGAATTTTTTACTTCGAACATTGTCGATTTTATTTTGCTATACATCAGACATGTTCTGAAAACATATGTAAATTAATGTGATAAAGGTTACACTTTGTATACAATGTCATATAACCTATTGTAGTATAACCAACCCGGGCCTGTTCAACATAGTTGAATGAGATAAGTTGTGCTTTGTCTTTATTTTGCCAATGACCGTCAAAATAGATTAAAAAGAAAATGAATACCTACGTTGTGTTTTTATTATATCTTGCACAATTTTTAATTATTCGGATTGCGCCAGGCGAAGACAAAATTAGGGAAATTTGAGGGAAAGGTGCGTCCTGGAAATTAAAACACAGATTCCTAATACACCTAATTTATTATAGAAAACGTGCCGGACTCAGCCTGAAATTCACGAGGGGAAAGAGTACGGCTGAGAAATCCTCGATCTAAATTCCTAAACCGAAGTATGCTGTGCAACCTTTATTACTATAATAATTAAATTACTGTCTCCCGCACCACAATTTGTCGTTCCACACTTGTGACAATACTACAATACATTCAAAACTGAAGAGTTTGGTATTAGTTAGCCAGACGTCGCCAGCAGGTACTGAGGTCCCATACGGAAGCCTACACAGCTATAGTTGTAGTTTGAGCCAATATCTCTAGAAAGATCTGCTGGCCGATTGGTATATATTTCCTTCGTCATCGCTTGGCAATTTGATTATGTTATGTAAACACTTTTGTGATTGAATAGTATTTCTTTTGTAGGATGTAAGATTATAGGAGATTATGGAAGAACGATTCGAATAGCTCGTACCTTTACTGTTGCTTATTACTTATAGTCATTTCGATATAATATATTTCAGTTTCGAATATATTGTTTTATTCTGTGCAATTGTGCACAGACTACAGATCTTTTACCATTCCGGGTGCTTATAAGCAATTGGCACCAAGTCGAAAATCAAGGTTACAAATTAATGTTAATTTAAATTTCACATAGGTTTCTAATTTAAAACAAAAATCCAGGCTTGATATAGTTCGCCCAGCCGTTGTTGACCCTCGAAACGCATGCAATTGCGGCTGGGCGACCTATAGTAACAATGCCTTTTTTACATAATTATACAAAAGAAAATCATTAAAACAAGATAAAATTTGTTAAAAAGAACGAATTAGTGCGTTTTGCCTGTAAGCCCATGATTTATAGCTAGGATATTCGCCCAGTCAGGGTAGGAAAATGTTAGTAGTTTCATCAAGTCCCTTGCTTGCATTACAATCACAGTCATACTAGAACTAAAATTCCAGCACGAAAAGACAGCAAACAATAAATTTTTGTTTTCATTTAAAGCAGTGATATTCACAGCATAAAACGATTTCATTAAATATATACACATGTTATGCCATCAGATATGAATTATCCATGAGAATAAAAGGCATACTTTTTTTTATGGCAGTGGCACACACACTAAAGGTCTCCCTTTATGGCGAGCTTTATGGCGCTCGACGAGAGGTGTGTGTGCGAAGATGTTGATTGACACGGCTCTTGAATATTTGTAAGTTGTAATTAGTGGGAGACAGATGTCCTGGGAGTGAGTTCCACAGTGATGCAGTGCGCCAGACAAAGGAGTTCTTGTAAAGCGATGTTCTAGGTGTTTCCAGTTGTACGACGAACTGGTGCGCTCTTGCCGTCTGTCGTGACTGTCTGACAGGAGCTGCCAGGGGCGGGATGAGGCGG
>JAEQML010068982.1:0-17844 GCA_016904865.1 Pissodes strobi | reverse complement strand
AAGAAGTTTCCCATATGTTGCATACTTTTTTGGACACACTGTATCTAAGAAATAATAATGGTCCCAGGGTTGAACCCTGTGGCATCCCCAATTCCACCTCCCTCTCCCCAGACGAAACACCACCCACACCCACAACTTGAGTTCTATGCTCCAGGTAAGATTGCAATAGCTCAGTGCTATTAGCATGAAGCATAAATGGAGCTTACACAGAAGAATATCAGGCGTGACACAATCGAAAGCTTTACTAAGGTCACAAAAGCTTGTGGAATTGTATTTTTGTCCCTCAAATAACTCGCTAATGCAGGAAATAGATCAATCAATCAATAATCATATATTTAGTTCATTTCACAGCATGTACAATATGTCCTACTTCGCAGGCATTAACAGAAGAATATACATAAATCTTATGTTCCAAAGCTCCGGCTTCTTTGTTGGAGCAACGCAGAGCCACACAGCCCTATGCATAAACCATCCCTTTACGAGGGGGCTCGTTGTTATGACCCTTAATCCTACATTTCGTAACCAGCCACACGACTAATATTCTTTGGGATTCAATCCCTTCAATAGCGCTTCAGTGTTTCCGCTATACATAGCTAGTTGACGGCTTCAGATGGTTAAATATTAGAATGTTAGAATTGTGAAGAAAAGTTTAATTAAAAACTCCACTTCACGTTTCTTTGGCTTTTCCCGCTCTTGCTTTCATTCATACCTTAACTATATACATTATATACATTTCGTGGGATTTGAATTACTATGGCATCGCCCTGGTGAGGGAGGAATTGCATCAAGGAACTGGGCATCGTAGTCCACGATTCGCTTGCAGGGTATACGGGACACAGCACGCCATTGCGTACGTGGAATGATCTATCTCTAAAAACTTTATAGTTTCTCTCATATATTTCAGTTCATTATTGAACCAACTCCGGCTCGGTCAGTGCACAGCATAAGACCTTTTTGGAAATGACTGCCGGTATGCCCCCTCCCACATGCTCATAAAAATATTAAATTTATTACTAACATCAGTATGTTCAGTACTTAAATAAAACTAAATTCAAATAAATAGCTGTTTACCTTGTTATAAAACTTATACAGAGCCCTCTCCGTTAAAGGTCTTCATACTCTCCTTTCCCACCGCAAGCCCATCACACTCTGATGCTCAACAACCAATTCAACATACTGGCCAATATGATCCGAAATGCAAGCATCTCGCAATGTCACTAAAAGAAAAGATGGAACAAAATTTATAAAAACATTATCAAAGCATACACCCTGCCTCGTGACCCCATCAACCAGCTGCCTGGTAGCCATTGCTCCGAAGGCAGTCACAAAGCAGTGCACACTCCGTGACATTGAAATCTCCCAAACTTACAACTCTTTTATTTATTTCAAACCGAGAAACAATTTCCTCAATGGTGTTCAAAAAAAGTTGAAAGCTTCCTTGTGGTGGCCTATAAATTGTTATTAAGTTTATTTTAAAGTTACTCATGACAATACCACTAATTTCAATGTTATTTTCCACGCTCAAGCCAACTAATGGTTCTAGTTCGAAACTGTCCATGGTGGGCTCAGTCATGATTGCAGATCCTCCGCCTTTATTTACAATTCGCGCAAATGCACTCTTTATTATGAAACCATTACATTGACAGTGTTCTGTCAGACACAGAACATCGACATTCTTGTCTGCTAAGTACGCAGCTAGTTCTTGGGTTTTATTCCTTAAAGATCTCACATTCTGGTGGAATATTCTTAGCTTCTGCTCTGGGTATTTAATTTGGGAACCGTGGTCCTCCGGCTTTGTCTTCTTTTTCTCCTTATTTAATTAGATCTGTCGATCTGTTAATTGGGTCGCCTTAGGATCTCTTGGGATGTCGATTGCCAGCTGTCCTTCCATCTCTTAGGTGGTCTTCCGGGGGGTCTATCTCCCACTGGTCTGTTCTGGAATGCTATCCGTGGTAGTCGATCTTCTGCCATTCGGGTTACATGAGCGTGCCATTGTCGTTTCCTTTGCCGCCCCCATCTCACCACGTCCTGCACCTGATATTTATCTCTTATAACCTCGTTCCTGACTCGGTCTCTTCTTGTCTTTCCGAGTATGCTTCTTAGGGTTTTCATTTCTGTTACACGCAGCATGCTTTCTCGAGCTTCAATACCGTACGTCATGATTGGCCTAACGCAAGTCTTGTAAATCTTGACCTTGCTGTCAATACGCATTTATTTATTTGCCCATACCACCTGTCGTAAGCAATCTGCTATGGCGGTTGCCTTGTTGATCTGACTCCTCAGATCAATTATTGGATTGTGGTGGTCCGATATATCCATGCCCACGTAGCTTAAACTTGGATACTTGCTCGATAGGTTGATCTTGGACTACGAGCTTACATCTTATGGGTTCTCTGGTTAGGGTACTGCACTTTGATTTTCCTACTGATATGTTCATGTTTAGTTGTGCTGCTGTTAGGACTGCGTCTTCGGCGTAACATACTTCTTCTTCTTCTATAATTTTGTCCATTATTAGGTTGTTAGGTGTTCTTATGTTTTTCGCGTAGCTGTCTCCTGCTTTAATCTTTGTGTAGTTGCCGGTATTTAGATTGTGTATAACTTTGGCGATGTTGTCCGGCATTTCTCTCTCCTTTAGTAAGTCGATAACGTCAGTCAGACGTACTTTGTCAAATGCCTTGGTGAGGTCGACAAAACATAGGTATGCTGGCACGTTGTATTCGATTGCTTTTTCTTTTAATTATTTGATTATGAATAAGGCATCTGTAGTGGATCTGTTTCGTCTGAAACCCTGCTGTTCTTCTCTATTTTGTATTTGTGCCTCGAGCTTACATTTCAAGATGTGTGTGAGGAGCTTCATGCTTGAATTTAAGAGAGTTATACCTCTGTAGTTCTCTGGTAGTTTTCTGGCCCTTTTTAAAGATGGGGGTTGTAACGGTTTCATACCAGTCGCTGGGTATTTCTGATGTATCGAGGATCTTTCCATATAATGTTGTCATCTTTGTTACGAGTTTGGGGCCGGCGTATTTTATGAGTTCGTTGCTAATGTTGTCTGCTCCTGGTGCCTTTCTGTTCTTTAACTTCTTGATTCCTTCCTGTATGTTCTCTTTAGTTATTGTAGCTTGATGGGATGTTTTATAGTTCTCTATGTTAGGTGTCTCTGGGGCACTGTATAGTTGTTGAAAGTAGTTTTCCCATGCTAGTATGTCAATTCCTTTAATTTGTATAAATTCGTTTACGGGCTTTTTTTCTATTCTTGAGCATCTTCCAGACCCTAGTTGCTACATACCCGACATACATTGCTTGTGCTGGGGTGCTTTTGTATGCCAGATAGCTCTTCTTTTTTGTTGTGATAGCTCTTTCACTTCTGCGCAGAACGATGGCTTTGTGTTGTTTTTTGCGTTTAAGTTTACCAACCTTTTACCAATAGCTTCTTCGGCTGCATTCAGTATGTAAGTTTTGATTTTTCCCCAGCTGTCCTCTACATTTAGTTTTGCTATATCGATTTCGCTCAGTTTACTGGATAGTTTGTTTTGGTACAGGTGCCGTGTGCTGTCGTCGTTATATTTTTCGATTGTGACTTTAGCTGCTTTCATTTTGCGAGGTGATTCTAACAGTATTTTACAAAGAACCATGCTATGATCTGTCCCAACATTTGCTGAGTTCAGGGTTCTAACGTCTAGTATTTGTTGTGGTTTGATGGCTCTGTTGCTAAGTATATAGTCAATCATAGATTGCTGGCATCTACTATTGCCAAATGTGTATTTATGTTGACTTTTGTCAGGGAAATAGGTGTTATTAATCCTCAGTTCGTTTCTAGCATAGAAATCAATTAGAATCCAGCTTTGTATATTGAGAAAATGGTTCACTAATATACCTCTTGACCACAGGTTCTCAGACATAAATTCATCTCTTTGTGATAGGGCACCATTACCTTAAAAGAAGCCGTGTATTTGTCTGTTCTAGTCTTAAATTTTTCGCATGTTACTCCTCGGTCCACTTGTTTGCTTTTTAAAAATGAGAGGATATTGTTTTCATTTGTTTCCGGATCTCATCCTGACAAAAAGATCCATGATATCTTTTCAGCTGGTTTGATAATTTGCACTTCCTCATTTATTCCTTTAATAGGAGCAGGTCTTTGGTTGAGTGTTATTTTGGAATTGGATGCTTGATCTTTTTTTTGGCGGACAGAGACGACTTTTCCTCCCTTTCCCACTGTTTTCCAATCATTATTGTGATCTTTATCAGGTTTTTCTAGATGAATTTCAGTGATTTTACTAGGAGTTTTTTGTCTTTCATCAGTGAGGCTAGGTTCAAGATCACATGTTTGTTGGACTTCTGTCAGAGCTCTGTCATTACTCATGGTCGGTGCTGCCAGAACTTTTGTTTCCTGATCAGGAGCAGATTTGGTAGTTGAGGCCAGACTTTTCGAGGCAACTTCAGCCGTGTTCGTTTTAGTTGATACGGGTTCGATGACGATCCTTACCGGTTTTTCCATTGTGAGCAGCTTGTTTGACAACAGTTTTTCTTGGGCTTTTTTGTTGATAATATTCTTGATATCGTCGAATTTTTTGATATGCTCCTCGCGATTTCTTCTCCCCATGAAGAGTCTGCGGTGAGAGTTTCGGAGTTTCGTTCATGGCGGGGTAGCCCGGGCTCGGTCGAATTTCTTGCGCAACGAAGAGAATTCTTCCCGCATGGCAACATGGTTACCTTTTGATTTAATTCAGTAATTTCAGCATTCTTCTTGGTTATTTCTTCAGCAGCTTCAAGGACATGCTTGTTTATTTCATCCTGGCGGGAACTCTTTTCGCATGTTGGGCATAAAACGAGAGTTTTGCTACCACTAACATGCCCTGTCATTCGTAGGGCACAAGAATAATGATAACTTTATTGTACAATTTACACACTTCACACCCGCTTTATCGACGTTACTTTCACAATATTTACACTTCTTCAGCTCCGGATCCGACAACCCATCGACGCTCGGCGCCATCTTTAAAAACATTTTAATGTATAGTTTCGAGGTTATTATATAAAAATATATTCAATTCCTAACTAATTTTTTTAGCCGTGCGCATATGCAGTCTCCATGTTGATATGTCGGTTATTTTTGATGATTTGGGTAATTGGACGACGAATAAGCCAAATTTACTTTGAAAACATTCCAAAATCTTCGATTAGAAATAATTTTGTGGCAGCTGGAGATAATTATTTACAAAAACACCCAGACGAAACATTTTTTTTCTACGCTAAATAAATATTGTGAAAAATACATTATAATGAAAAAAAGCGGAAATGCCATGATAGAAAATTATTAGCAAGAATACGCTTACTGGTGGAAGTCAGTAATATCTTTTTTGAGTAAAGGTTTTTCAGATTGAATTGAAAAACTTGATATTATTTTTAATTAATTGACTTTCGCAGCCTAAACTGCAGTGTAAAAACAATAAAATAATTATTAAAAAATTCCTCCCCCTATATATAAATAAATTACATTTTTAGAAATACTCGTATATTATAAACGCATACGAGAATATTACAGTCATCTTTCAGCACATTTCAAAAATTAAAAAAACTCGATCAATGTCAAGTTTGCATATTTATATAATCCTAACCCATCATCCTTCTTGCGTAAACATCTAAAGCATGCAACACTTTAAATAATAATCCCAAACAATTTACAATAAACGACGTATCTTTTAAATAACCGCTGTTTTAAATTTAGAAAACTGACGTTTGATACTCCAGACTTGAGTCTAATAGCCCTACAATAAGTTCGCGTTTTCCATAGGCGAGGTATCGAGATGATCGCCGGAAAATTATTGCTTCTAATGCTATTTATACGGCTTAAAGTTTGTCATTCGGTGTTTCTTAACGATAGTTTTCCCTTTAATCCCTCAATAGAAATAGAAAATGGTTCTGTTAGTCGCGATTATTGCGACGAAACGTTGTGTTTCAAGAGGTGTTGCGGCGATAACCAAGCCTCAGTTCCGGAATGTCGGAATCAAAACGTAACCATAAACGCCCAAAATTTGACCGCAAAACTAACGACAATCTTCAGAATTAACGAATCGATTGAAATTATATATTCTAATGACTTTTTTTGTAGGAACGATTCGTATCCAATTTTTGTAAATCTCATGAATTGCTCCCTGAAAGGGAATCGAATGCACGTACCAGAATACGACAAAAAGGGTTACCACCATAACCACACGGAGTTTTGTTTCGGGTTTTTCGGTGACGAGGAAAGCGACGATCTGTTTTTTAGTGCCATAGTTTGTTATACAAATGATAGTGAAGAAAGTGCAACAATTAATGGAATTGGTAAGTGGTTTTACGTGTTAGCATGTAGCTATGTGATTGCTCATTCAAGAGGTCTAAAAAGCATTTTGTAACAATTTTGAAGCGATATATAAACCCAATAAGTATTATTACCTTTAAGCTATACATGAAGCATGATTTCTAGTGTTAGTTAAAATTTAGAAAATGGGCTTCAATATTTCAGCGGCCTAAGCCTAGGCAAGCGTATCATAATTTACAAGTGTATCACTGAAAACATATTTGTGGTTTTCTCATGCAAAAGTTAGAAGAAATATTTTAATTTTGAAGCGATCCAAACCTAAGACTACTTACTTAAAAAGACAAAGTCTGTCATTCATAATTTTCTAGAAAACTGCATCATATACCACAGACTGTGACGTGCGTATTTATCAATGAAACTGTGGTACAGAAAGTGGCTAGTGGGTAAACAAACATAGGCGTAGCATTTTAATTTTTCGTAATTATTTTCTTTCACCAAAATTCGAATCTAAATTGATTACGCAAATCTAAAAATGGGAATTTGTGGGTCGTTTATAGAGTTCGATTCTTAAATTAAATCTGGATATTGAAATATTGGGAAATTTGAGACCGAAAATTTTCAAGTTTGGAAACGAATTTTTTAGCACATAATTTAAATTTGATTGTCTTGAGTAGGTAGGAATGCTATTTAAATGTATTTAAAAGTCTTTATTAATATTTTTGAGGGATATTAAATTATAAAAGATTAAAAGTCTATAAAGTTCCATCACCATACCTCCAATTTTTTTTCTTCAGACTGGTTGGGTATCAACACTGGTATGAAAAAAAGGTATCGACAATTTCGAACACCAAAACTCTGGCACGCGTAGCTACAGAATTGACGTATGGAGTATGGAACGTATGGAAACCAGTTTAAATGACTAAAATAAATTGGAACTAACTGAAAGTAACCGAAAGTTGTTTGAATGACTAACCAAAAGTAACAAAAAAACCCAAAACGGGCTAAAACGTATAGGAACAAATTAAATATATGGAAGTAAGTTAAAACTAACCCACATAAACTGAATTTTGCCGACTAACCAAAAACATTAAAATTGGTCATAATTAAGGTATCGGAACCGGTTCAAATTATTAAAATAAGTTGGAACTAACTCAAAGTAACCGAAAGTTGATTGAATGACTATAACCAAAACTAACTAAAAGAAGCAAAACGGGCTAAAACCTATCAGAACACATTAAAAATGTTAAAGCAAATTAAAACTAACCCAAATTAACCGAATTTTGCCGATTAGCCAAAAGTAACCAAAAACGTTAAAATTGCCTATAGCGTACCGGCACCGGATCAAATGTCTAAAATATATTAAAACCAACTGATATTTATCGAATGTTGATTGAACGACTAACCCAAAACTAACCAAAAGCACCAAAAAGAGCTAAAACGTATCGAAACAGATTAAAAATATTAAAGTAAGTTGAAACTAACCCAAAATAACCGAATATTGGCGACTAGCTAAAATGAAACAAAGACATTCAAATTGGTTATAATAACGTACCGGAATCGGTTCTAAAATAAATTGGAACTAACTGAGACTAACCGAAAGTTGATTGAACGACTAACCAACACTAACTAAAAGCGCCAAAAAGGGCTAAAACGTATCAAAACAGATTAAAAATATTAAACTAAGTTGAAACTAACCCAAATTAACCGAATTTTGGCGACTAACTAAAATTAACGAAAAACTTTTAAACTCGCATTTAAATTGGTTATAATAACGTGTCGGAACCAGTCCAAATTACTAAACTAAATTGGAACTAACTGAAAGTAATCGAAAGTTGATTGAATGACTAACCAAAACTAACCAAAAGTGAATAAATGCACTAAACGGGGTAAAAGATATCAGAACAGATTAAAAATGTTAAAGTACGTTAAAACTAACCCAAATTAACCCAATTTTGGCGACTAACCAAAACTAACCAAAAACATTAAAATTGCATATAAGGTATCGGAACCGGTTTAAATGACTAACCAAAAGCACCAAAATGGGCTAAAACGTACCGGAATAGGTTACAAAAATTAAAGTAAGTTAAAACCAACCAAAACGAACCGAATTTTGGGGACTCACCAAAAATCTTAAATTTGATTATAACGTATTGGAGTCGGTTCAAATGGCTAAAATAAATTTGAACTTACTGAAACTAATCGAAAGTTGTTTGAACGATTAACCGAAAATGTCTAAAAATAACCAAATGCACCAAAACGGGCTAAAACGAATCGGAACAGGTTAAAAATATTACAGTAATATTATAGCTAATTATATATTAATATATTTTCCTATCTACAAGTGGAGGGTAATTTTTTAGGCCTTCATATCTGCACCTTTCTTTAATTATTTATTTTTTAATTATGATAATCTTTAATATTAATCTTAAAAATGCATTTCTTTAATTAAAAATATTATAAACACTCGTAAATATACAAAATATTTACTTTTTTAAACTCTGCTTTTAAAAACTATTTGAATTATAACACAAATCACATTTTTGCTTTTTTATTTATCATTTTCAATGTTCCCCCGGTTGCATCTTTGCGAAGGACTGTGAATTTTTATTAATTAAAAATTAAAGATATTGCAATACACCATAATACTAAATCAAACCGTTCATTTAGGATAGTATATAGTAACATACTTTTATCGTAATAGATGTAAAATGTTTTTAGCATTCTAATGGCGTTAAAAATGTTCCAATAATTAAATGGAGTAGGCCTACTGATTTTGCTATTGAAAAATCAAAATAATAATCACAGCAATAAAAAAACTCAAAAGAACAAAACAGAGCAAAGATAGAGATTAAGAAAATACTAGGCAAAATTATTTTGAAACATTTTTGACAAGTTTTTAAGTCCTGAAATTTCATTTTAAGTATACAACGCTTATTTAAACAATCTAGTTGAATAACTAATAAGTATACAAAAATGTATTAATTTCTAAATAAGACAGCTTTTGTAAGTAAACTTCTTGTCTTGGTTTCTGAGAAGATTCAAGCTTTTTAACTTTCCTGTATCCTGATTTTAAAATAATTTGTTAACACTAATTTTATTAATTCGGTTCCATGGCAATTTAACGGGACATCTTCATATATATTGGTCCTCAAATCAGTCCAGTAAAAGTAGATGGCAAGGTTTTAAAAGTATTTATAAGCAAATATACCATTCAGTTTTCAGAAGTGTGTTTATAATTCGCGCACAAGCGAATGAACTGGACTCGTCAGGCGGTGGGACTCGTGTAGACGAAAATATCAATTATGCTAGATTAGTTTCATTTTTGATTAGCAGATATAATAAACTTGTAAAGTGTTATTAGAAGCTAATTGCCATCTACTTGTACTTGAACTAGAAACACATGCATTATTTTATTGCTTTGTATGGTCCTCGAGGGACGACAATGAAATGACATTTAATACTCACCGATGACACAAAAGTTTTGGAAATTTCCGACTTATTTTCTTGCAAACTCTACAATGATGAACCATGATAAAGTATTAAACACTGATTTGCCTCAAAAAGTCTTACAAAGCACTAAAGAATATCACACGATAGTAATATATTTAAAACATGCCGATTGCCGTTTTACTACGACTAATACGCTATGTTGTTATTCGGCCGGAATCGGCCGAAAGTAGACGAGACGTAGCCGAAGTAGAGGAGGCTGCCACGCGGCATTGCCACTTTTATTTATAGAAATTCTTCGCGTGCTTGATGACAATATTTAAAATTCTAAAGTAGGTAATTACGTATGTTTTTTTTGTTAACTAACGTAGATTTAAATTAGGTATTTATAGAATAACAAATGTAACATGGTTCAATAAATTTAAAATAGTAAGTGCTATTTACAAACAAAATATACCTACTTGAAAGTTAAATTCACTGATTAATAAGGAAATCTGGCAAACATGCTCTTGTACCACAGTGTGTGTTAGAATGCGATTTAATTTGTGGTACATACAAAAAGTAAATAAATGTATCTTTATTATTTTATTTTATCTAATATCCAAACCTATTAGGTATAGTTATTGTCTTTAGGCAATACTTTAGTAATTTAAAAATTATCTTCTAGTGCTTATTGTAAATTTCTAATTTAAAATTTAGCCAAAGCATATCTTTTGAATAATGCATTTTAAATAAATAGAAAACAGGACACATATTCCCTAAGGCTTATTGTAATTTTCGCATGCAAAAGTTAGATAAAATATGTAAATTTTGAAGCGATCGAACCCTATTAAATATTATCGCCTTTAGGCAATAGTTTCGTAATGTTAGAAATATATTCTATATAGTGCTGAATGCAGATTTTTAATTCAAAATGTAGAGAATGTACCTTAACTAATATAGTTCATTAGCAAGCCTTTCGTAATTTCCAAATATTTTTTAATGCACTTGAGAAAATCTATAAAAATCGTGGTTTTCTCATCCAATTTAGAAAAGGTACTATGGTTTTAAAGCGGTCCAAACCCAAAAATTGTTGCCTTTAGGCAATAGCTTTTAATTATTCTAGAAACATAATCGGGTAAGGTACAGTTCGGCTGCCCCAAGCAAAAACACAGTAACTGCTTCAAACAAAGTTTCGAGAAAATCGAGTTTTTAATAAAATGGTATTGCCTCACAACGTTTATTGGAATTTTCGTTTCAAATTTTTATACAAAAGAAGGGGTGCTTCGAGCAGTATTTTAGTATTATTTAATCACATTTATGAAAATTAAGTTAGCTCGGCAGTTAATGTGGCAGAAACACAGTAACTGCTCTTGCTGTGTTTATGTTTATAAAATATATTTAGTTTTATTTAGGATCCTATGGGTCTAAAACACAGTAACTGCTTGTTGGATTTAAAACTTATATTTTGTAGAGTTTAATATATCATAAAATAATAAAAAATTAACGAAACTTGCTAAGTTACTACTAGAGGGCATTAACATAGAATAGTACTTTTAGATACCACTTATCAAACACTTATGCCATAAAACAAACCAAGGCAAACATTAACAACAAAATACACGAACGGTAAAATAATGCTAAAACAAAACGCAAAACTTACACTTTAACTAAAAATCAATATCAACAGCTTCATTAGGGTCTCTTCTTGAAACTAAGTCTAATGATTCATTTGACTCAGGCAGCTTTTGCCAAAATAATTTTCTGTTTTCAGGCATTAAAGGGATTAGTTCTTTTAATATTTTTCTTTTTTATCTGCGTTAATCCCACGGTCTTGGATAATTTCAGGGATATGCTTCTTTTGCAAAAATCAAGCTCTTGGTACTCTCGTTTAAAGTTTGTTTTATAATACAATGTTTATTTGCCTTTAATAAAGCACACTTCTACTAAATTTTGTAACAAAAAACCTTTTAAAGGGTCGTTTGATTTAATGGCAGTTCGCTTTTTATTTTTCCAATCATGGAATTCCGTTAATTGTAAAACTTTTTTTCTGGAACTAGCTATTATCTCCAGAAGCTCTTGAATGTCATATGCGGTCCTATGTCTCCCAATTTTTGGTTCAGTATTGCATTGGATTCCGTCAGCACTCATGTGAGTGTGTCCTTTTGTTAGATAGCAAATTGTTATCTTATTTGGACCGGTTGGAATATTTACTTTCCCTACAAGTGACGTAAATAATACCCAATTTTTATTTTGGCTTGAACAGTTGTTTCACCAAAAAATAAAATCTTTTACATCTCGTTCTCTCGTAATAACTTTTCTCATTGCATCAACCAAGGATTCAGCCTTCCGACCAGACATGGTTTCATGCCATACAATGCAAAAACTCTTATTTAAGTCATTCTTGTTGAGAGTAGCGAAAGTTTGGTTAAAAACAACCAGTCTACTAGTAAAAAAGCAAGTTTTACTTTGTGGCATTATTGGAAGCAATAAGCAATATAACCTTTTGAAGGTCCATGGAATAAATGCGCTTTGAACTGTTAGTTGATAGATATTCCGCTTCCTGAGCATCTTCTTTATATTTGGAATTTGCTTGAGATGCTTTTAATCGATGACCATCAAATTGTTCTTGAATACTACCATCTTGACTGTTGTTCTTAAGAATATTTTGCAATGCCGAACATTCTTCACATGCATCGGATTTTGGTTGGCAAAGAGAAATCTTCATTTCCTTTAACACCTTTCGATACATCTCAATTTTGCAAAATCCTGCATGGTTTAAGATGAAATCATCAAACAAGAACTGTATTGTTAGTTTCCTTGGCAAATATCGAATGTTGTGCGCATTTTTTCTCCTATAATGGCTTATACAAGGATTAAAAGATTCGATGTGCTCCATTATAACATTATGCTCGGTTTTTGGTTTGGGATTTAATCCTCTGCGTTCCTTTACAGCATTTTCACAGGGTTCTGCTTTCATGGCTAATACTAGTTTAGTTATTACTGAATCTGTATTGTACCCTAGGGTATTTAGAAATGTTAGTCTGCATACTGGTATTTCTGTATATTCTGACAGTTTTGGTAAAGTGTACAGTCTGGACTCTACCCTATTTTTTTGTGCTTCTGAACTTTTACGTTTGACTGGTACCAGTGTTACATGTTTAGATAGCCATTTTCTCCGACTAGTATAATCCATGGGCCAATAGTTGTTCCAAATGCTTCTGCGAGTCTCCTCATCTAATTCTTCGCATTTTCTTCTACATAAGTTCTTACACTTTTCTTTAAGAGGATGTTTATTTTTATCTCTTTCTGTTTTCTCGCCCAAGGTAAGTTTTTTCCCTTTTTTTCCATCAAAATATGATTTTGGTTACTAAGTATTGGAAGCCTAAAAATAAGAAAAAACTTAGATGAAGATTTTTATCTATATTTTTTAAATGTAATACCTCTTCCCTATTTTCATTTTGGTTTACGTCGTGTCTCTTATCGAAGCAGTCGAGAGTTTTACTGCAACCAGGCTGGAAATAAAAAAATATTTAGAGAACAAAACCTTATGTCTTTTTTCAAAAATACCTGACCTTCTACAGCAGCAGCCACTGCTGAATCATTTCGTTTATTTTATGTTCCTCTTCAGCTCTGTTAAACTTGTTTTCAAGATTTGCCACGGGAACCTAAAATTAAAAAGAAAGAAATAAATAAATATATAATACTTTGTCGGAAAAAAATACCTTTTAAATTTTTTTCGCGAATCGCCTTTTTTTTCGCTGCTCAAACTAACTCCTGGATAATCTGTATCGCTCTCGCTCTCACTCTCACTGCTCGGCTTGTAATCTTTGTCCTTATCGCTGTCATCGAATGTAATCTCTACATCGCCCATATCATTCTTCCCGGCCATTACAGTACTAGTTCTAGGCTGTGTTGTAGTCAGAACATCTCTAATTGTTTGAATACATTCTTCTTTTTGTTCTTTGCTCTCAAGACGATCAGTAGAAAATGTAGATGTTTCGCACTTTACCCAGGGAAACATTTTAACTGGTTCGACAAAACGCTGTAAAAGAGGAATAAATACGAGTAAGAATCGGTATTGTGGAATAAACAGAAACGAAACTAGTTCAAGAAAACAGTTTTTATGCAAGAAATACTTACCATTTTTTTCGTTGGATCATCATTCTCCATTAAGGCGAACTTTAAAATACGTCTTGTGCTCACTTATCCTCGATGAGGCTCTCGTCATAACGTCTCCCATTGAACTTTAATGAACAACTGAAGCAGCGCGACCTTCGCGACTGTTCATCACAATACATAGTGTGTGCATCGTGCTGTTCATATAATTTATGCCTAGGGTCTGCACCATAACTTTGAGCTATTAACTGTTTTAATAGTTTTCATGTACTTCGCGATACAACCAGTCGTTTGTGTGACCTCTGATGGTCTAGAGGTCTGCATGGTTGGCCTTCACTTCGGCGATCCGGGTTGAAACCACGTCGGTTTTTTTTAAAGGTTATATTTATAACAGTTTTTTCTTGATTTTGGGTATGTCTTGGGTTAGTTTGGGTTAGCACCTGGTTAGTTTCCTTTTTTTGAGCCCCCGAAGCGAGCGGCGGGCCATGCGAAAAGTGAATTTAGGCAACCCACATTTCTCTGCTCAGAGTTATGATGCAGCCCCTATATGCTTGTGTTCATATACGCTCTTACTATGGTGGGGGCATCTTTCGCGATGAAAATTTGAATATATTCCCCACGCAAAAACACAGTAAGTGGACACAGATAGCAAAAACACAGTAACTGCACTGTTAGTTACTGTGTTTTTGCGTGAAATCCTGCAGTTACTGTGGTTTTGTGTGGAAGAAGTTGGGCAGTTACTAGGTCTTGGCAAACCAAATCTCCGGTATTTATAGACCGATTTTAATCATTCAAATACCAAAATGTACGTCAGAAGCCCAGCAACTGGGATATTGAGAAAATATCAATTTTGACAAAAATGTCAGTTACTGTGTTTTTGCTTGGGGCAGCCGAGTTGGAGGCATGGTTTCTACTGTTAATGTAGATTTTTAAATATTCGAAATTTAGAAATAAGTACTTTAATTTTGAAGCCGTCTAAGCCTAATAACTGTTATTGTCTATAGGCAAGCGTTTCCTCTTTTCCAAAATATCTTTTGACCAATAATGTATTTAAAAAAAATCGACAACCCTGAGAGCCTATTTTCTAGGGTCTTTTGTGGTTTCCTCATTCAAACGTTTAAAAAACACTTTAATTTTAAACAGGTCCAAACGCAATAAGTATTATTGCCTTTAGGCAATAGCTTAGTAATTTTAGAACCATTTTGTATATTGCGTAGTTTGAGTTATACTTTGGGTTAGTTTTGCATTAAAAACTGCATTTAACCCAAAAATACAGTTTTTAATGCAAAATTTCTTTTAAACAATGCATTTAAGAGGAAATCTTTAGCACTCGAAACATATTTTTGACGCCTTCTTGGACTCCTTGGAGGATATGATGGCGTCTCTTGGTCCGGACAAGAGTATTGTGGTGGCAGGGGATTTCAATGTGCACTTTGGTGGGAATCAGGCGAATGCCCGGCTTCTGGAGGACACCTTGTAGGCCAGTAAAATTATCCATATTTTTACCCAAACCTCGGACAAATTCGCTACAAGCTAATTTTTGCGCCATTGTATTTCTTTGAGGGTTTTATACAACTGACTGAAAATCCCAAAAAATCCAATAAAGGGCGCAACCCCAAAATCACCCCCATAGGTAAATTTTTAAAGTTTTTGGCAATTTCCTCAAAAACAATAAGTTTCTCAGAAAATTTACAAGATACATTTTTTGTAGTGCACAAAATTGCCAATCAAACGGTATACACCTTTTATTATTTTAAGATGTTTTAAATAAATTCAGGGCTTCAAACTTAAGTAATTTTGCATTTTAGTGGAATATCACCAATAAAATTCTTTTTTGGTGTGATATTTCATTCATTTGTGTTGGCAATTTATTTTTGAAAATCGTCTCTAATGAAATATTGAGATATTTTTTTATACAACTGGCAACATCGAAATAACATCCTAAAACAAATTCCAACAATAAGGTATGGGCGCGGAGGGGGTGCAACGTGACCCTGAGCGCGAGGGCGACAGCCGCCCACCGCTTTTGATGTGAAACAATGAAACATATTGGAAACACTTCTGCACAGTTGAAATTGAAAAGAAATGACCGTGTATTGCCTATTGCATATATGGATAAAACCGTTAAATTAGGAAAAAACGTGTATGTGGTAAACCTAGTTCAATTATTTAATCGTAATATTTGTGCACGTAGAACTCCAGATGATCATAAAGAATGTTTTAAATACGAGCAGTATCGTACGATTTTTTTTGATAGTATATCTTTCCGAAAAAATACAAAGTCATCGCGTTTTACATTTTTTATAGTAAAGTTGTCCCTTCAAGCAATTTACCAGAGGATGGAATTTTTTACGTAATTGATGGTGGGTTTCTTTTGAGAAAAGTGGTATGGCAATCCCCTACAATGTATAAAGACATTTTAAATCAATACCTAAATTACGTAAAATATCATTTCGGCGGAACAAGCTGCATAATAGTTTTTGATGGATACTCTAGTGACAACTTGACAACTAAATTTGCAGAACATCAGCTAAGAACTAGAAATACAACCGGTCATGAATTAACTTTACACCTGAAACTTCCACACATATGAGTCAAAGTAGTTTTTTAACAATATCAAAAAATAAGGAACAGCTTATTGATTTCTTGGAAATAAATTTCAAAAATGCAGGTAAACTCTAACGCGAGCAAAATCTGATGCAGACTATACGATTGCAGCAACAGCTGTGAAGTGTCCTACAGAAACTGCCAAATCTATGATTGTTGTAGGACAAGACACAGACTTGATAGTGTTGCTTATTGCACATTGCACGACAGAAAACTTATACATGTTGAGACCCTCCCTGTATCTCGGGAAAACCAGATACGCTGACAAACATCCATAAATTGTAACAAACGTTGGAAAAATCAGTATTGGACAATATATTATTTCTTCACGCAATGTCTGGCTGGTGCGTTTTTTAAAAAAGGCAAAAAGACAGCACTGTGTGCTTTGAAAAGTAATGAAGCACTGTCTTAAAAGCTTCTTATGTTTAAAAGTGATAAGCCGGGTCTACCTACTTTAATAAAAACAGGCGAGATCGAGGGCGAGATATTTATCTTAAAGTGGTACGGCAGTCGCAAAGCCACAATTTGAACGAGTATCGGTACTTCAAATATAACCAAGTAACTGCACGTCAAAATAAATTTCAAAATGTTGAACTAGCAACTTTGCCTCCTACATCTGAAGCTGCAGAACTCCACACAAAGACAGTTTATATTCAGGTACAGTTGTGGATGGGCAAAGAATTGAACACAGAAGATTGGGAGTGGTTAAAAGTTGACAACGTCCTACAGCCACAAAAAAATCAAAAGATATTGCATCTAATTTTATTTTAAAATTTTTATCTTATGGTTGTAAGTCGGATTGCACATAATCTTGCAGCTGCCGAAAAAATAATTTAAAATCCACCGCAAGCTGTAATTATTGTGTAGGGCAGCCCTGTTCAAATGCGACAGATATGTCTTTATCTCAAGAAGATCAATGTTAGTTTTTATTTTTAATTACGATTTTCTTGTTTCTACAATAAGGTGTTAGATTATAGCTTTCATTATTTTCTATGTCTGTATAATTATTATTATTTGTTCATCCTTTGTTTTATGTATTTGTTCGAATCTGTACATCCTATTATTTGGAATGTATGCACCAGCCTTGACAGGTTGATGTTATAATATAATATATAAAATATACTTCTCAAACATTGAAAAGGGTCACTTTTTTTAACTTGTTTTCAAAACGAATTTGCGCAGAGTTCTTTTTCGATTTTAATATATATTTCTTTTTTTGAAAGCCTGAAGTGCCTACTTTATAATGTTTTCTCCGCTGAAAATATACGCGGTTAAAAACAATAACTAAAATACAGAGCAAAAAGAAAGTACTTATTTTAAGGTGGTTCATTTTTCAAGGTTTGAGAAGTTTACATACATTTAGAAATAATAATAAAAATATTAATAATGAA